>RJWT010012989.1:0-22060 GCA_004365215.1 Cuniculus paca | reverse complement strand
CATATCAAAGATTTTCATTCATTATTATTTCCAACCTTATATAAGAACAAAGATTTTGTGTTTCCAAAACAGGGGAAATGAATTATAAAGTGAAGGAGAATGTGAAGCAAATTAATTTGCTTTATTAATTTTTATAACCAAGTATAATCCACAGACCTTATTTTTTAACATATAAAAGCACATTGCCTAAGTGTAAATACAAAGGCTGCCTTATTCCTTAATGAAAGTCTTTTTTCCTAGGGACAAGAATGTGAAAAAAAAAACAACATTAACTAAAACTTTTCAGGGCAATCATACTAGTCAATGGCCTAACTAGTCATTCTTTTTCTTTTTTTATCATTCTCTCTGTCTGTCTTTTTGTGCTGTGGACTGAACTAAAGCCTTATATATGAAGCAAGCACTCTACCACTGAACTACATCTTCAGCCTATACTTAGCCATTTTCAGCAAGCATCAGAACAGAATAGGAATAATTATTCTAAATTATCAAACAAAAAAAGTGATCCTGTGTAAATTGTAGGATGATTTCAACCCCAAAACCTAGTGTAATTTTCATTCTCCTCTTCATTTCTACAATGGAGTTGCTGTATTAGCATCCTATATGGTTTTCTTACTTCAAAATACCTCCTTTATCCAATTCATTAAGATCTCTCTATTTTTTCACTATTAAAAATTGGAACTAGATATTTCTTTTTGTGAAGACAGTGTTATAAGCTGGCTTATAAGATGTTAAGCATACAAAATGTGTGCCATTAGGTTATAGTAACTCCTTTCTATGGTTTGTATCTTCAATGTTTCCAGACATTCAGTGCTTGAGGGCTTAATTAGCAAAGGGCTTTCACTTGGAGATACTGGAACCTTTAATAGGTGAAGTCTTAGGTCACTGGGGGACAAAATTGAATGGGATAATGGGACCCTGGCTTGTCTTCTCTCTCCCTCCCTCTCTCTTTTTTTTGGAAAATGAGCAGATTTGTTTCACTGTGGACTCTTACCATAATGTGCTGCCTCAGCACAGACCCAAAAATAATAACCCAAACTACCTCACAAATCTATTGTGACAACCAAAATTGTCTCTGGACATTGCTCATTGTGCTTAGTGAGAAAATATCATCCCCTTCGATAACCACTCATCTACTTTACAGCCAGACTTAGTTCAAGTCACTCATTAAATTGTAGTGTTATTAAACTGTTTAATGATTTACAAGAATAGATTTGTGTGTGTTGTGTGTGTGTGTGTGTGTGTGTGTGTGTGTGGTGCTGGGAATCAAATCCAGACCACTTAAATCCCAGGCATTCATATTACCATTGGTCTCATCCTGCTGTTTAATATTCTTTTAATGCTTTTTTTAAAATTTTTAGATATGGATCTTATCCAGGATTTTCCCAGTAATGCTTGATACTCCTTTGTAAAATTATGTTACTTTTGTATTAATAACAAGTAAATATTTTCTCAAACAACAGACCTCATTTTCTGTGTTTATGTTTTGTATGTATTACTTTACATAGGTTGCTTTTTCCTTCATTTCTGCTTGGAAAACTATGACTAAATTATTAAAACAAGGTAAAATAATGCCTCTGTGTAATACGGTTTCACAGTTAAATATGCACTAGATATTATACACAAGTAGAAAATACTTTCTTCATCATTTACTCATCCATGTTCTCTGGTATTATTTTGAGTCATAACAAAATTTTGTGTTTTATGACATACTACAGAATGAACTGACTGATATTGTCCTATCAGTTGTTAATCAGGAAACAAAGTATATTATCCTATAACGATGTAATCTTTTCCTCCTAACCTTATCACATTATACTTGCTTATAGTGATACATATCTGATGCAGGTCTGGCTGTCTTAAAGCCTTAAGGTATAGTTTTTCAATTTGGCATTTCAGCTCCCAGATGCACTTAGTTTCATCTACACACTTGAAGATTTCACAGGCTCTGTTTCTTAGAACTCATTTCTAAGCCCATTAGATAGTACCAATCCCTAGTGAACTCACATAAATAAAATTTTGTAAAAAGCAAGAAGCATTTAATTTGAAAATAAAACCGAGGTCACATTTTCATCAAATTCCTCCAACATACTTCAGATCAGCACTCTCCAACAGAACTTTCTAGACAAATAAAAGTATTCTACATTTGCACCATTCAGTATGCTAGCCATATGTAGCTGAGTACTCCAACTATGACTAAAGTGATTGATAAACTATATTTTTAATTTTAATAAAATGTAGTTAATTTTATTTTTAATTTAAACAGTCACATGTAAAGCTGGGCTTGGTGGCTCACGCCTGTAATCCCAGCACTCGGGAGGCTGAGACAGGCGGATCTTTGTGAGTTCGAGACCAGCCTGGGCTACAAAGTGAGGTCAAGGTCAGCCTGAACGACATAGGGAGACCCTGTCTCAAAAACACCAGGGCCCAGGACCTAGCTCAGCGGCCTAAGCGCCTGCCTGGCAAGTGCAAGGTCATGAGTTCAATCCCTGGTGCCGCAAAATAAAACAAAAACAAAAACAAAAACAAAAAAACAGTCACATGTAGCTAAGAAGAATAGATTTGAGTCATCACTCAAAATTATTTTCTGGATTTTCATACAAGGAGAATTAGAGATTTTTCTTTGATAACCTTTCATGTTTCAGCTGAGAGTTCATAAAATTTAAGATTCAAAATACGTTATTTTACCTTTTAACCTGTCCAATAAACTCCTTTAGGAAGTATGAAACATTTTGAAAAGATTTGAGGAAGAAAACACACTAAAAAAACTACATTTTTAGTCACTTGTGGAGTTAAGAAAATATAAAATTTGATCATATTCGATTCTTTGTTTCATCACATGTATTTTCCCTTAAGTAATATGATCTAGAAAAGCTACAGAAAAAGGCTATGCTTAACAGATATTTGAAGGAGAGAAAGTGTTTGTAAAGACTGCAAAATAATAAATACATGTTCAACATGAATGGAAAGGACTTGACCATGATCAAAAGGATAAAAGAGTATGTCCTTGTATAGGAAACGTTGAAGATTCCATTTAATAGCAGTTGTAACTAATAAATGCATTTGTAAAGTTGCAAGATATAAAGTCAACATAAAATAGTACCATTTCAACATGAAAATAGAAGAATTATTTGAAAAATAATTTAAGAAACTAATCCTGAAATAAGCAAAATTAGCCAGAGCTAAAATATCTCTATAGTACAAACCATAAAGCACTGATTAAAGAAGTAGGATGATACCCAAAATTGGGAAGATATTTTGTGTTCACAGATTAAAGGCAATGATGTTGTTAAAATGTACATACTACCCAAAGTGAGCTACAGATTCAATGCAATCCTTATCAAACACTGACATTCAGCATGAATATAGAGGTCACAATTTAGAAAACTTACACTGAACTACAAAAGACTCCAAATAACCAAAGAAATTTAAAAAAACCAAAATGATAAAACAAACAAGCAAACAAACAAACATGCCAACTTGGAGACATCAGACTATTTGACTTCAAAGTATACTACAAAACTAGAGTTCTCAAAAGAGCATGATGCCATTATAAAAACAGACACAGTCAAACTGAGCAGAATAGTGAGCTGAGAAATAAATGAATTTATACCCAACAGAAAATGTTTAACATAATTTAGAAGAAAACCTCAGGACAATAATTTGTGCAAATTCATTTTTTTATTAAGAACTCAAAAGCACATGGACAGAAGTAAAAATGGACAAGCAGTATTACATCCAACTAAAAAGGTTCTGCACAGAAAATGAACAATCAGTGCAACGAAAAGTTCACTTATAATGTGGAAGAAATATTAATAAATTATGCATTTAAGAAGGGTTAATATGCAATGTACACAAGGAACTCAAATAACTCAATGGTAAAAATAAACAGCTTGATCAAAGAATGGGCTATCAGCAACAAACTGGATCAAGTTTCTTGATTTGCCCCAAGCAACATGTGAATTTAAAGGCAGCTCTTTTGAAATAATTAGCCAGGTGTGGTGGCACACGCCTGTAATCCCAGCACTCAGGAGGCTGAGGCAAGAGGATTACTTCAGGCCAAACCAATCCACACAAGAATAAAAAGAACTAGAAGACAAGGTAAAGTAGGCATTTAAGTCCTATAGGTCAACCTTAAATGAACAAACATAAGCCTTTTTTTTGGATACTTGAAAGAAGGGGAAAATAGGCAAGGGTGAAGAAAATCTATTCAATGAAATAATAGCAGGAAACTTTCTTAATGTTGTGAATGAAATGCACATCCATGTAAAGGGAGTTGAATAGATATGAATGAACATTAAAAACTCCTTACTATGACATAGATAGTCAAAGTTTTAAAAATGCACAATAAAGAAACAATTCTTAAAACTTTAAGAAAAAAGAGCTAAGTTGTAGAGAGGCTGCACTGACTCCATTTTGTCCCGGACACATCCAGTTGATGGGGTCTTGGTAGAAAGTGCAGGCCTTGAAACATCCCCTCAAGATAAAAACATGAGGTCTATAAGGCCAAGAAGAAAACAAGTTATATAATCTAAGCACGTACAGTATGAGTTTCTTTGTTCTTTATCTCAATAAAAGCTTCTTGCTTACAATGGCTGGATGACAGACATTTTGCTGATCCTTGGCATGTGTGTCCCTTTATTTTCACTTTGCTTTCAGAACCCATACACTAAGTCACATTTGAGGGTATCCCTGTTAAACTAACAGCAGATTATTCAGTAGAATACCTAAACAACAGGAGGGAATGGAATGATATATCTAAATTTGTGAAAAAAAATGCTAATCATCATTATAATATTTTGCAGCAATGAAGATATCTTTCAGAAATGAAGGAAAAAATATTTTCTGAGACAAGTAAACATCAAGGAAAGTCATGACCAGCAGATCAGCCTTACAAAATATGTATACTTACTGAAGTCTTATATACAAAATTGAAATAAAGAGAACTACCACCATGAAAACATGAAAGTACAAGTCTCACTGAAAGAGCAATACACAAACAAGAAATAGAAAATAATAAATTATTTATAACATAGCAAACCCTATAACACGAAGATGAACAAGAGAGAAAAAAATAACAAACCATAATCAAAATAACTAGAAGAAAAAAAAAAACTGACAAGTATCTCCCTGTGTATCAATAATCTTGACTGTAAGCAAATTAAATTCTTCAACTAAAACATATACATTGGCTAAATGGATAAAAGTTAAGATCAAACAACATAGTGCTACAAGAAATTCACTTCACCTGTAAAGACATACGTCATGAAAGGAAAAGGTTGGGAAATAGTATTCCAAGCAAATGGAAACCAAAAGCAAGGATGTGTAGCTTAACTTATAACTGAGAATACAGAGTTTAAACTGAAACTGTAAGAAAAAGCAAAGAAAGTCCTTATACAATGATCAAATGATAATTTCAAAGGATATATAATTGAAAATCTATATGCATGTAATTTCGAAGCATCCAATGTTATAAAACAAACACTGAAAAGACAGAGATAGAGAGAGACAGAGACAGAAAGAGAGAGAGACAGAGACAGAGACAGAGAGAAAGAGATTCCAATACAGAAATAGTGGAAAACTTCAAGAGCCTATTTTCAAAGAACAGATGATCAAGGTAAAAAAAAAAGCCAACAAAAATGCTAGACTTGCAATATATCATAGATCAAATACTTTTAAATTTATGTAACACCACATTCAACTGCTGCAGAATGCACAATATTTTCATCAGTACATGGAATGTTCTCTATAGTAGACTATAGATCAAGTCACAAAACATGTTCTACAAATTATCTTTCAAAAGTGAAAACATTTTTCTAAGTATAATTGAATTCAACTAGATGTCAACTACAAAAATAATCTTAAAATTTACACAAATCTATGGAGATTGACTAGCACATTTTTGAATGAACACTTTGTCATCAAGGAAGTCAGAAGGAAAACTTTAAAAATATTATTCAAACAAATTAAACTGGAAACAGAATACACCAAAATTATAGGATATGGCAAAAGCAGTAGTAATACGAAATTACAGAGCAATGAGTACCTACTTAAAAACGAGAGCTGGTAGAATATCCCAAACAAAGAACCTAATGATTCATCTCTAGGTCCTAGAAAAGTTAGGGCCAACTAAACTCAAAATTAGTAGAAGGAAATAAACAAGTAACAGAACAGAAATAAGCAAAAAAGAGAGTAGAACTACAGTACAAAATGATGAAACAAAGATTTGGTTCTTAAAAAGACAAATGCGACAAACTTTTTGATAGACTACAAAATGTGATAAGACTCAAACATGAAAAATCAGAATTGAAAAAGGAAATGTTAAAACTAATATTACAGAAGCACAAATGATCAGTAGACATTATTAGGAAATTATAGCTAAAAATTGGAAAGTCTAGAAGAAATTGACAATTTTCTGGACACGTATGACCTACCAAAATTAAACAATAAGAACATAAAAAAATCAAAATATAGCAATAATAAATAATGAGATTGAATTTGTAATAACAAGTCTACCACCAAACAAAAGCTCAGGACTGATGATTTCGCTGCTGAATTTTACCCATCTTGTGAAGAAGAAATGCTAATTCTTTTCACACTTTTTCAGATAATCAAAAGGGAAGAAGCCCTCTATATTCATTCTAAAAAGCAAGACAGATCATTACCAAAACCTGACAAGCATAAAACATCAACAATAAAAACAAACTATAGACCAATGTCTCTCATGAACATAATACAAAAATTCTCAATAAATTATAGCAAATAAAATTTAGCAGTACATCAAAAGGACAAAAAGATGATTTACCACGATCAAGTTGGTTTCATCCCAGAGGAACAAGGATGATTTAACATATGTAAATGAATAATTTAAATATATCATATTAATAGATCTAAGGATAAAAGCTTATAAACTTCAGTGATGCAGAGAAAGCATTTACAAAATTCAAATTTTTTTCATGATGAAGGCCTAAAACAAATTAGACATAGAACTGTTCCTCCACATAATAGAAGCTATCTATGAAAAACTCCAGCAGCATACTAAAAAAGAAACAACAGAATTTTCTCTAAGACCAGTAACAAGGCAAAGGTATCAAGTATACTGCTTTTATTAAATATAATACTAGAAATGCTGGCCAGAGCAACTAGAAAAAAGAAATAAAAGACATACAATTAGAGAAGTAGGAAATCAAACTATCCCTGTTTGCAGATGATAGAATTCTGCATCTATGAAAACAAAAAGACTCCACCAAGCAACTATTAGAATTAATAAATAATTCAGTAAAGTAGCAGGAAACAAAATTAGGCTTTTCTAATCCTAATAACAAACTGATTCAGAAAGAAATAGTGAAAGCAACTCTATTCACAGTAGTTACAAAAATAAAATAAAATACCTAGGAATAAACTTAACCAGGAAAGTGAAAGTCTTCTATAATGAAAATTATAAAGCACTATTGACAGGAATTGAAAAAGACAGACAGAATGACTTCCCATGTTCATGGATTAGGAAAACTAAAACTTAAAATGTGCATACTACACAAAGCCATCTATTTCAGCAGTAATCCCCATCATAACACTAAGGTCATTCTTCAAAAACTAGAAAAATAATTCTAAAATGTGTCTGGATTTACTACCCCCTCTCCCTGAGAGCACAACCATATTTATCTAAAATAAAAATTCTGATAATATCATGACATCTGATTTCACGATATACTATAGAAGCACAATAACCAAAATAGAAAATAAGGTTGTAAAAAGGACACATAGGTAAACTGAACAGAGCAGTGGTTCAATTAAATAAATGTTCATATAGTCAACTGATTCTTGACAAATGTGTAAGAAATAGAGATTCCCTGAAAGAAATCATCTTTACTAAATAGTGTGGAAAGTGATAGCCACATGCAGAAGATTTAAACATGACCCTTGTATAAAAATCAACTCCAATGTATCAAATACCTAAATTTAAAACCTAATACTCTGAAACTACTAGGAGAAACATGAGGAACACTTCAAGGCATTGGTTCCAGCAATGATTTTCTGGATAGGAGGGCAAAAGCACAAGAAATAAAAGAAAAACCTGACAAATGGTATTATGTCAAAATAGAAGACTTCTAAAGCAAAGTCATTTGAGTGAAAAAACAACCTACACAATGAGAGAAAATATTTTCAACTATTCAACTGACAGAAGGTTGATATCAAGAATATATAAGGAACTCAAACTTTAAAAAATAGGCAATCCAGCTAAAGCATATGATTTAAAAAACCAAAACAAAACAAAATAACAACAACAAAAAACCACTACTCAGAAGAAAAAATACAAATGTCTGGAAAATATATGAGAACATGCTCAATAGTGTTAGCCATCAAGGAAATGCAAATTCAAGTGATGATGAGATACCCCCTCACCATAGTTAGAATGACTATTATGAAAAACAAGAAACAAACTAAAAAAACAAATGCTGATGAGGATGTGAAGAAAAAGGAATCTCTACACTCATACACTGTTGATGAGAATGTAAATTAGTTCAGTCACCATGGAGAACAGGAGAGACACTCACTGAAAAACTGAAAATAGATCTTCTATATAAACCATCTGTCACATTTTGGGATATATATCCAAGGAAAATGAAATCAGCATGCCGAAGAGTTACCTGGGTAATCATGTTTAATGCATTCGTACTCGAACAGCTAAGATGGAGAATTAACCCAAGTGCCTATCAACAGATGAACAAACAAATAAAATGTTATGTATATGTAAAGGCAAATTAAGTTATGATGCCATTTGGACAAAAATATAGTATATTATATTAAGTGAAACTAACCAGATGCAGAAATACAAGTATATCTTTTTCTCTCTCACCTGTAGAACCTAAGAAAAACTTTCAACCTGAAAGTAGAATAGGAAGTGGGAGAGATTTGGGAGGGATAGGGAAGATGGAAAAATGCAGGTTGGATTTGGTCACTCTTTAATGTATGCCTGTATGGAAATGTCACCTGAACTTCAGTAATATGTTATAATTTTGTTAATTAAAAAAGCCCAAAGACCTGAATAGGCACTCCTCAACACTTAATAAAGACCAGCAGTTGTACAGAAAAGTACTCGAAAATAATCATCAGAGGAATGCAATTCAAAACTACAAGGAACTATCACCCTCGTTCTAATGATCATTAAAAAAGAAACAAAACAAAGCCATGACAAAACAAAGAAACAAGTGTTGCCGAGGACAGGGAGATAAGGGATCCTGTAAGTAGCGTTGTTGCAAATTAGTACAACCATTATAGAAAACAATGTAGAGGTTTCTCAAACAAATTTGAAATAGAACTACTTTGTGATCTAGCAGTTTTACTACTGGATATATATTCAAAGGAAGTGAAGTCAGTACAGAACAGAAATCTGCTACTGTGTTTAATGCAGCATTATTCACAAGGGAATCAACATAAGGGTCCATCAACAAATGAGCTGATAAAGCAAATAAAATATGTATGTGTGATAGAATATTATTTGATCATTGAAAAAATTAAATCTTGCATTTGTAACATCATGGATGGATCTAGAAGGCATTATGTTAAGGAAAGAAGCCAGAAGCAGTAGGATAAATAATACGTCTTGTTATTCATGTGGCGAGTCTAAAAGCTTTGATCTCATAGCAGTAGAATATACAATGATGGTTACCAGAGGCTCAGGTGGTTCACACACAGTAGAAAAGAGACACTGTAGTTAGTCAAAGAATACATAACTACAGTTATACAGGAAGAATAAATTTCAAGACATCTAACACACAGCAAGGTGACCACTGTTCATAATCGTTAATTGTAATTTTTGGAAAGTGTGAAGTGGATTATGTACTCTGACCATGAAAATGATAATTGTGAGGTAATGCATTTATTAATTAGCTAAATTTATATACACTTCAAACAATTTATATACACTTCAATTATATCCCACAATTTATATACACTTCGAATCATGTTTTACATGATCAAAGCAAACGATGTTATCTATTTACAAATTAAATATATGTGTATATATAATAAAAATTGCATGGAAGGTCACAAACCAGAGAGGAAACTGAAGGCCATAAAGGCTTGTGATTAAATCTGACTTGAGACAGCCATTATAAGCTCTCAGAAGGGAATAAAAATGGCTAAATTGGAACTTGACAGAGAAGATTCCTGTAGTTTTGCTTAACATGAATAGAATTAAGAGGACAATTACAGAGGGACTGTTTCAATTGTGCAGAGTCAAGAGAAAGGGCAAAAAACCTAATCAGGAAAAAAGAAAGTTGAAAAAGGAAAGTACTTTATAAATCAATTATTTCTCAAAGCGTATTTACTCGTTTTAAGAACATATACCTGGTAACTGCACCATGATGTATTCTAATTTATCTTTCTTTTACAGTGTAATTTCTTCAGCTATAATTCAGAATTTAATTATGTTCTTAATTAGCCATTTCTGCTCAAGGAGTGATCTGCCTCTAGAGTAGCAGAATATAATTATTCATGCACCAACTTTATATAGAGTATATTCCATGTGCTATCAGAACTCCTTGGCTAGAGAGGTGACATACAGTGAAGAGTTCATGAAGACTTCAGGACAGACATGGCATGGAAACTGACCTTGACAGATGGACGAGAAATAAGGCAAATGACACCTTGAGGCCCCATCAGTGTTGTTATAGAAAATCATCCAACAGATCCACCCAAGAACTATTCATTGTTTAATTCCCTACAGGGATGTAACTTTGATATGTTACCTACTATTACTTTGACAGCAGGCTCCGAAGTTGCACGTTTATTTGCATATTTTTATCCTGATAAGACAGATTACAGTATTGAATCTTATGTAGAAATGTTGTTCTAACATTTTTCCATCAGTTCCTATAATATTTATTTCCTCAAGTACTTTTTCAGTTAAGCTTAAACATGTTGTGAGTCCCACTTAAAAATTTAAACAAACCTATGACATCTGCTTATCTCAGATTGATGTGTAGTTTACAGATATAGCTTACATTTGTTTTTTGACAAATTGGAAATTAAAAATAAGAGCAATTGAAAGAGTGGGAACTCAGTGATAAAATGCAAAATTGAGGGCCAGGGATTTAGCTCAGGGGCACAAGCACCTGCCTGGCAAGCATGAGGTTGTGAGTTTGATCCCTGGTACCAAAAGAAAAACAAAAAATCACAAAATTGATAGGTATGTATGAAAAAAGAGTATGAAAAATGTGTCTTTACTTCAGGAAACTGTAAGTAGTGTTAGCTTTAAGAGACAAAAAAACTTGGCTGCAGTAAAAATCAATGCTACTCAGTAATGCAAACCTAAAATATCATAAACATAAACCTACAAAAAAAAAACAAAAGAAATTGCTTTCAAAAGAAAGGTGAGGGGGCAGTAACTGAAATTACGTGTAAGATGGCTTCTAGAGTGCTGGTAATTCTCTATGCTTACACAGATGTCTATAGTTTATGGAAATTCATAGAGCTTATATATGTGCACTTTTTTGAATGAGAATTATACTCCATTAAAATGAAAATGCATACTATAACTGTTAGAAAATAGGCATAATCAAAAGGAGTGAGTTTTTTGTTTTTGTTTTTCATTTTTTGCTTTGTGTTGTTTTGTTTCCAATTCTGGATTGGTACAATTTCCTTTACGTTTATTTGAATTTGTCTGTGCTCTTTCTCTCTCTCTCTCTCTCTCTATATATATATACATGTACAGAGGTATATATGCACACATATATATGATGTCAGCATCATAAACAGTTTCCAGAGCTGTCACTCTTAATCTACTACTATAATGCTGTCTTTTTGCAAATATGCCATGTCCTTCACGTGATTCACATCCAAAATTCATGTTGTTATAATTGAATTTTCAGTCATGTTACAGTGAAGAGAAACAAACATTTTTGATTGGTAATATAAATGCAGCTACTTTTTAGATTTTTATGACCACCTCCTACTATTGGAATGCTATTTTATTGCAACTGATTTTACAGTAATATTTTAGGTTAAGGGTAGCAATTTACTAGTAATATCTAAAATATGTAAGTTATTTTTCATAGCAAAAAGTTAACTTAGTATATATTTATCAACTGATACTAGCTATTGCTAATTAATTCTTGTAATTATACTAACTATAATTACAATGATTATAAATGGTTCTGCATATCACCTCTTGTAGTAATTATATTGCTGAACTCATTAGGGAAATGGAAGTGCAAGTAACATGGAGCCTACTATTTGTATGCAATTAACACATGATAAATATTAGGTATTACATATTTTAGAAATATTAAAGAAAAACTCTAGAGTATAGAGTTCTGCTTCAATCTGGTAAACTAGTGAATCTGCAGTAGGTTAAGTGAGACGGTGAGGAATGTATCTACTGCAGTGCAGTTTTGGTCCTATGAGCATAAAGTACAATGAAATGATTTTCATAGTTAGGATGGGACCAGATCAAAGAACATTTTAAATTATTGGTGGTGGAATTTTGTTGTGTTTTAATGCATCAAAATCCAATGAAGATTTCTGAGCAAATGTTGTTTATAACATTCTCATTTGGAAATTGTGTATATGTTGAAAACATAAAAGTCAGCAGTATATGTGTTAGGGCTTAGCCCAGTGGTTCGATTGGATTGGATTGGATTGGATTGGATCTCCAGCACACAAACAACCAAAAATCAGCCTATTGCCATAGAGCTTTTCAGGGCGGGATTTGGAAGGTTTAAAAATACTAAAACAGGGCTGGGGATCTAGCTCAGTGGCCTAAGGGCCTGCCTGGCAAGCGCAAGGTTGTTAGTTCAATCCACAGTGCCGCAAAAAAAAAAAAAAATTTAAAAATACTAAAACAGATTTGTTATTCGTGAAAATGATCAAATTAAAATAACAAATCTACATACAGTCATGAAGTATGCAAAATAACAAGAACAAAGTATTTTTACCAACTCAACAAGGAATTATGCTATGAGGCAAAATTTTAAAGATTATTGCCCAGTAACCAAACTCTTCATAGTTATCAATCTATTCATTGCATATAAAAATGTCAATGACTATATTACACTCTTTTTCTCCAACTTTATAAAACTAAGTTGTTCTATGAAGAGTATTTGTTCTAGTGTTTTCTCCTTTCCAAAATATAATGCCCATACATTACAATTCCCTCTATGACGGTTTGGTTTATTTAAGCACAATTATCATTTCTAAATCTATAAAAAACAGAATTACTATTATGTGACAAATCAGGAATGGTGGTAAAAATTAGAAATCAAGATTTTTAACTTACTAATGGTTTCAGAAATGTTCCAAGAACAATTCTATAAGCAAAACTCCAGGTAGAATTAGGATAGTTGTATGTGTGTTAGTTCACCATTAATTAAAATGAAAGACACATGTAGAGGTTACAAATTGAGACTATATCCTTCAGAGTTGGACAATAGAAGGCCCTGGTTTATTTTCATCTCTTTTAAAACTGTGTGGAACTGAAGAATACATAAGCAAAACGTTCCTCAGGAGGCTGGGCTGAAATAGGGGTACTTCATACATTGAATTTAAAGATGTTTATCTTTCATTACAAATGTTTGCATTACCAGCCTATTAAACTTTTTGGAGTTATCCCTTTGCTCTGATGACTTTTTTTCAGCAAACCAAATGTGACATTTCCAAAGGAATTCATCTTACTTCATTACAAAGAGACGGAGAGCTGATTTACTTTATTAGTTACTGCTGGAGTGGGGAAATGAAGCTACAAGGTAAAAATCCTTGTTCCTAAAATCTTGTAGAACAGGATACGAGTCTGTGAAAATCAAACCAAGCAATACTGTTTTCTTTCCTTTCTTTATGGTAACAAGATGTGGCTGATCCTAAACAGTGGGGCTCTCTTCTGAGCTTTCAGGGCTTCGCTACAGTGAATCATACTTCCCCAGAGCCCTGTTTTGTAAGCAGAAGCCACTAATAAAAGTGACCTTAATGACTGATTTGGGCGCTTCCTACAGTGCACCTGCATCCTCCACGGGCCAGCTATGAGTACCGGCAGCCGAGGCTGCCTCTGCTCTGAGCCTTCAGGTGTCGTTAACGGATCACTGAGTCAACAGATCATGACACCTTCTTTGGAAAAGCCCAGCTCCACGTTACCTCTCTCCGCCCAGGGAGTTAGAGAGACTTTAACAGCCCGCGGTGTAGCTTAAAGAAATTCAAGAGGAAAAAAGGATGTGTTTTAGCTAGGTCAAAATAATGGATTTTCTAAAGGACTGCATACAAATTCTAGATAAACAGGATACTAGAGCACAGAAAGCTATTTAGAAATATATTTTGGCTCTTATATCCTTAAAATATACATATTAAGGGCCGGAGATTCAGCTCAGTGGCCTAAACGCCTGCCTGGCAAGCACGAGGTCGTGAGTTTGATCCCCGGTGCCACACACACACACAAAAAAAAATTTAAAAAAATAAAACACATATTTATCCTTAATACATAAGTGAAACTTTGTGTTTTTCTAAATGTTGAGACCACTCCAACTTTCCTGGTTTCATTTTTGTATATTTCATTTCGTTTGTCTTTTGCAAGATACCAAGGCACATGTACTTCCACAGTTTTCACACTCACTTTGTGCATTTCTTACTAATATTTTTATCGTTTAAGATATACTTTTAGAAACTTCTGTATGAAAAGTTTATGATAAACTCTCTTAGGTGGGACTACCACGGGGAGATTTTTCAAGACATCAATCACTGGTTGGCCTCTTGGTTTGCCTGGATGAAGACCTGGTATCTTCTGATTTTTGTATATTAAACATAATTTCCAGAAGTGACATTTCAACATGAAATATGTGAAGGAAAGCTAGAAATAGAGAATTTATGTAACACCTCAGAGAGGGTTTACTGTTACAAATAATACAATATATTTACTTTCTTACTTAAGAATATTATTGACAATAATTGCCACTACGTCAGAATCACCCATATGGCTTCTTACAATAATAACTACTGGAATCCACCTGTACAATGTCTGACTAACCAATTCCTTGTTGGCACCAAAGAAATTTAATCTCTAAAGCCAGGCACCTTTGGGCATGAGGTGAGTGAGTAGGCCAAGCTACTCAGAGGCTGAGGCAGGAGCAGCCCCTAAGCTCACAATTTTGCCAGCCTGGCCAACACAGGAAGACCCTGTCAATTCCACTGGGTGTAGTGTGAGAAGTTTCTTACCTTCTTTATGGGTTAAATGGAAAAAAAGAACAGCTGAGCACAAGGAGATTGGAGCTTTTTTTTTTTTAATAGAAATTGTATTTGTATTGCTGTTTTTTAATAAAGGAAATAATATAGATGTCTTAGTTATTTTTCTCTCGTTGCTGAGACAAACACCTGATGCCCAAAGTAAAGGAAGGAAAGGTTTATTTAGCTTACAGTTTCTGTGGATTTCAGTCCATAATCAGCTGACTCCAAGGCAGGGTGGCATGGCACTGGGGAAACTCTTCAAGGCAGCAGCCAGAGCAAAAAGGGGCAGCCGTTCATGGCGGCTGCAAGCGGCAAGAGCAAACCGCGCCAAGACCAAAACACACCCCCATTCCAACCTAACATTGTAGGTCGGCTCCACCCCTGGGCAGGTGCAGAACTCACACCGCTGATCCCAGCGCTAGACAACGAGTCAACCACAAATGCTAGATTCAGCTGCTTCCATGACTACATGAGGCTTGGGGGGCCATTTATATACAAACTGTAACAGTAGACAAGTAGCATTTCTATTAAAACTAAAAAAATAGCTTTTAAAAATATCATGACACATATTCAGTTCTCAGGATATGTGTCTGTGTATACTCAGATTAAAACAAAGATGTATGTGTCTGGGCATGGTAGTAGGTGCCTGTTATCTCAGCACTCAGGAAGCTGAGGCAGGACAATATTTGGAAGTTCAAGGTCAGCCTGAGTTACACAGTGAGTTCAGCCTGAAGTGCATAGTGAGACACTATCTAAAAAATAATAAAATAAAGTAAAATGAAATAAAGCTGTAGAGAATGCGACTAACCCTAAAAGAAATTACAATTAACCTCAATTTTCTTATCTTTCTGAAGAAAGTACTAGCTTTATCCAAAGCATTTTATACAACAGGTATAACTTCCTTTATAATATCTGAAACATAACTATGTGAAGATCATGCCATGGATTTGAAGAAAATGTTTTCAGAGAAGAAGATGCCATTCAACTTGATACACCACAGTTAATGTTTAATAATCTCATAGCCTATATAGAAAAATGCTCATATTAAATGTTCAAGGAAAATCATGGTAAATCTTTTCTTTAGAATGGTTAGCGAATATTGCTCAACATGGCAAATATAAACAAACTAATATACTTTTTGTAATGCTTAATACTGTATGGTATACTTGAGATAAATCTATTTTAGAGGTGGTTTTTCTTTGCAAGGTTATCAATACCAAGTGCTGTTTGAGTAATCAGCAGCCAACATCTTGAGCATTGTCTGCTTTTATACCGAGCATATTGTGTTGTTTATCATTATTTTTGCTTTATGTTTAAGGGTAATATTAAGACTATAATAATACCATTGATTTTCTTATATTACTTCCAGAAAAAGCTTAGCTTACAGGCTAATTAAATATTTTACTGTTTTATGTCAATTAAGAATTTTTGGCTTGGATTTTTAAGTTACTCTGAGAAAATTAGCAATTTTATGAATTTGTAATGTCATCTAGTCAAGTAGCCAATTATATTTTTTTGCTTGTTCTTACTTTTAAATTTATCATTTAAATGTTTTGAAGTCAACTCTTTTATCTCTCAGGTGCTGACTTAAATATAAGAGAAAAGTATTTTGGTGGTTTCATTTTGTTTTGCTTTCTCTATTTTTCATTCTTTCTTAAATCACTGGAACAGATTAATACAAATATGAAAAGTAATCATTCTTCAGAGTTTTTTGTTTTTCCTTTTCCCTTGCACATACTTCCTTTCCATCCCCTTAGCTCTACCAAGACAACTTAAATAAAAACTAAACTTGAGATTTTGATAGAAAATAGACACTATTCGATGTTCTACCTGGGGCCATATTGCTTTAATTTTTGTAGGGATGTTTTGTAGTGATTGGAGAAGCACCACTAACCTCATGGGTTTAGCTTATCATGATATGTTCAGGTGTGCAGTAACGTATACTGGCGATAGTTCCCGCTCTTCGTTTAATAGTATTTATCCTTCTAGCTTTCATATTGATAAATCTTTATTTAATGATATACTATAAAATTCTTACAATATTAAGTATAGATTGTTGGTGATGAATTTTTTCAGCTTATATACATATATCTGAAAATTCTTATTTGACCTTCACTTTTAAAAGAAAATTTTGCTAAGCATAGAATTCTAGATTGACAGATTTTTTCCTTTCAATACCTTCATGATGTTGACATCATCTATATCTTTGTTTCTCTCTAGCATGTGTTCTTTGCAATCCCACCTTAGCTTGTGACAAAATTTTCTCTTTATTACTGGCTTTGATCAATTTTACTCAGCATAGTTTTCTCCACTTTTCTTGTACTTGGATGCACTACTTGAAGTTGTCCTAGTGTTTTGTGAAGCTCCCTTCATGTTTTGTTAAATTGTTCTTCTCTTGTCTGTATTACTTGAGATAACTTCTATTGCTGCCTTCAAATCATTCAAATTTTCTTCTGGTTCTACTTTCAATGTTTAATCTGTCATTATTTTTTTTCAGTGTATCAATCAGGCTTTATTCAGTATATAAACCAGATTTTTAAAAAATGTTATTCAGTATATCAACTAGATTTTATTCTGTGCATATTTTTTCCATTTTTAAAGTATTTCATAGATCTACTTTTCAATCATGTAGAATAAGATTATAACTACTTTTATAGTACAGTTTGCTTTCTAATGATAACATTTATATCAATTCTGGGATGGTTTCTGTTAACTGATGTTTCTTTTCTTTATGGGTTATATTTTCTTTTTGTATGCCTAATACATTTTGCCTAGATGGCAAACATTGTAAATAGTTTTGTTTTGTTGTTGATTTATTTTTACATTCCTATAAATATTTTGAGTGTCATCTGAAATACCACTTACTTGGAAATTTACCTTAAATCATTTAGATAGTTTTACCTGTTTGGAACTTGCCTTTAATATTTATTTGCCAGGACCAGAGCATTTAGCCTAGAGCTATTCATTCTCTGCTACTGAGGCAAGAGTTTCTGACACTTTTTTCCAGTACTTTGGAGATTAGAAGTTTTTTTCGCATGGTGGAACCAGGCAATATTCTTAGCTTTGCGTGAACTTCAAGAGTTTGTTCCACTAATTTTTTTGATACTTCTTTCCCTCACTTTGGGTAGTTCCCTCAGAGTCACATGTTGAGCTATATTCTGCTAAATACTCAAAGGTCCCTTCTGCAGATCTCTAGAGTTCTTTGTGTTGAACTGCCCTCTCTGGAACATCACCTATGAGAAACATGCTATGATGTCCTCACCTCTCAGTGACAACTGCCTCTCACTGTGTGACACTCAGTGTCTTCAAAACTTTGTTTTGTGCATTTGGTCTTGATATTTTTATTTTTCGTTTTTATTTTTGTATTGACAAGAGTAAATAATATCTTTCCTACCCCACTTTGGCCAGAAATAAAATTCTCAGCAATAAATTCTTAACTTGAACTGGCAGTATCATTTTATAGTAATACTTTGGTTCACAAACTCTTCTGTTCACAAACATTTAGTTTGTGAACAGAAGCATTTGGCAAAATTTTGCTTGTATTGGTGAACTTCACATAGGGTGATAAATATGACGGGAGTCATCTTTCTCACTGTGACACACGACTATGGCTTTCTCTAGTCAAGACCATGACTGCAGACAGACCTGTGCACACTTACTGTGTGGCCTTTTTGTACATGTTTTTGCATATGCAGTTTTATTCAATCCAGCATGGCTCCAAAGAAAGTGCAGAGCAGTAATGAAGGTGATGAAAACGTGCAGAGCAATAATGAAAGTAATCACAATGTCCAGAGCAGTAATGAAGGTAACAAGAAAATGCAAAGCAACAAGGGTAAGAAGATTTTGAAAGAATGGTAGGCAATTGTAGACAAGCATGGGCGTGGTATTCATGGGACTGATCTGGCCTCAGTGAAGTTCACAGTGTAGACTTTTTTGAAGAATAAAGATGACATGAAAGAAGCTGGTGTGGCAAAAGGAGTAAAGATGTTAGCCAAGCTGAGGATATAAGTGCTGGAAGAGGTGGAAAAACTTTTGTTAGTGTGAATAAATGAGAAACAGCTACCAGGCGATAGCATTAGTGAAATTATGATCTGTGAAAAAGTGGGGAAACTGCACCGTGATTTACTGGAAGAAAACGCCTACAAGTGCGACCTGTGCTGAATTTAAAGCCGGTAGAAGGTGGTTTGATAAATCCCACCAGAGAAATGGCATCAACAGTGTGATAAGACATAGTGAGGCTTCTAGTTCTCACAAGGTTGCTGCAGAAGGCTGTAAGAAAAAATTTGTGAAATCATGCAGAATCGAGCAGAATACACTGCTTAACATGTGCTCAACTGCAACGAAACAGAACTCTTTTGGGAGAAGATACCAGACAGAACCTATATTGCCCAGTAGGAAAAGACACTGCAGGAGCACAAGCCTTTTGATTAAATAATAATTTGACTTACTACATTTATGTCAGATTGTAGCTATGGTTCTGAGTGCATAGCATTAAAAAAGATTAGTTTATCAGTATTTTAGAGTGAAAGAAATTTAAATATATCTTTTCTGGTAAAGCTTCCTCCATTTAAACTGATTATAATTTGTAGTAGCAAATTTCACATTGAAAATCAAGGAAAGTCACATACCATGGTTAATTGTGAAAGTTAAGGTTCTAACATATTTTATCTTAACTGATTAGAAAGTCTGCCTCTTAAAATTAGACATAAATTTTCAGTGCTGAAAACCAGTGATGAGTGACAAAGAACTGACCTATTGTCTTTTTTTTTTTCTTTTGCTCTACTTAAAAGTAATCAGCTTTATTATTAGGCAGAATAGGCTATTTTCTCATTCTGGAGGGAGAGAAAATAAGCAGATACTTAGAATACGGAGTAGGAGAATTGTCAAGGAAGTAAAACTAGGATGCACTGTGTATGTTGAAGAGATATAGGTCCACACTTGTATTCCAGAAGAGGATGTTGTCGGGGTAACATATTTTGCAGGGAAAATTATTAAGTATTACATTAAGATGTTGGAGGCCATATTTTCTAAATGTTTCTTCTTCTTTTAACATATAAAGGGACAGAATATACAAAATAAGACTTTAAAATTTCTCTCAGAGATGAGGTTTGAAGGAAAGATGCTGTTAGGTCTAGAGTGGTCAAGAATAATTCAAATATTTTTAGTTCAAGAGAGATTCCTTGATGTGACTGTCACTGTATTATTATTGAAATTCTTAAAAATTAAAGTTTTAATAAAATAAACATAACACTCCCTCCATTTCCAAATACTCATGTACCCAGCTATACAAAACAAAGAATGGACATGAAAATTAATAAGCACGAATACAATTCTAGTGGGAGACCTCAATACCCTACTGTCACAAATAGAACAACTAGACAAAAATTCAAAAAAGAAATAAATATCAGAAACTAACTAAACTTGTAACAAATTGACTTAGTAGATGTCTACAGAGTGTTCCACACTGCATACACAGAATACACATTCTTCTCAGATGCGTGCTGGATGATCTCTGAAATAGACCATTTACTAACTCATAGAACATGCTTAAATAAATGCAAAGGAATTGAAACTATTCCATGCATATTATCAGACCATATTGCAAAGAAATTGGAAATAAATGTCAAAAGAAACCACAAAAATTTCATAAACACATGGAAATAACACCCTCCTGAACAGTCATTGAGTCACCAATGAAATTAAAGAAGAAATCAGGAAAGTTGAGTCCGGGTGGGACCTGAGCTCGCTGATGGAGAGGCAGCAACAACCAATCATGGTCTGCATGTTTATTTATATACAGTAAAAAGGTAAGCACGTGACAGGGCCAAAAGTGAAAGGTCTCACTGTTTTGCTGAGAACACTGAAAGCAAAAACATTCTCAGAACTATCTGTGCTGTAGTTAACAGGGGCGAACACTAAGGCTGGACACCTGTTGATACACAACTGAGCTAGAGGTCAACCTGTTTACACAGTGTGCCTCTGGCAGCACATTTTCTTGGAGCTTGCTTTGCTCTAGCCCTGAATGTGTGGTCAATCTCTCCCACTCAGCCACGGCTCAGCTGCTCCCCACATATTATCGTCTATCTCCAGAATTCTTTTTATTTTGCAAAACTAAAACTTTATATCTGAATCTTAAAAATAACAGAGAGAACATCTAAAAATGTCAAGGAATACAAACTTGTATGTTATCTAAATGCTTCAGAACATAGGAAAGCTGCAAATATTTTCACTTCATTCCCTACGACTAAGAGAAAACCACACACACACTAAAGATACCGTAATAAAGAAAAACTGTAAAATATTATTTGAAAACTGAAGCAAACTACTGTATTAGCAAAATGAAACACTAGTATATTAAAAAATAACTTGTTATAAATTTATCCAAAGAAATCTAATTTGCAAATGAAGTGTGTCTTACTAATAGAAGATAATCACTCTACAACTGAAAGAGATAAAATTTTAAATCATAATTTTAAATTGTAAGTAAAAAATCTTTGGAAACTGGAATGAGGGTATCCATCAGAAATGTAATATTTCTTAAAACCTTTTAAATTGACAAATCTTTGTGTATGTTTGTGGTGGATTAACTAATGGTCAGCTTGTAACATCCAGCTGAACTGAGTCAGCATGGCTCTGGGTGAGGAAGGCCCACCTGAGGATTGTTCCCAGGAGCATAAAAGGAGAACTGGAGGGGAAGATGGTGTGCTGTTGATTCTCTTGGAGAAGCTTGCCATGCTGGTTTTCCTGATATGAACTCACCTGTTCTCATCATCTGAGAAGCTTGGGACATCACCGTCGCTGAGGATGGCAGAAATTCTCTTTGAGGGAGCTCTGGTTCTTATTGAGCATTGCTTCC
>RJWT010012988.1:0-22050 GCA_004365215.1 Cuniculus paca | reverse complement strand
AGGAGAGGAGAGGTTAGATTGAAAGACATAGACAGAATCACACTTCTGGGCAATGCCAATCAAAGAAACCATGTTTTCTTTGGAGGCAAAGAAAATTCTTCTTTTGGGGATAGTGAATGACAATGAAAGAAACCAGAGGCCATGTATTCCTCTGGTAGGAGTGCCCCCCCCAAACAACAACAACAACAACAAAAGCAAAAAACAAAAAACAACAATGCATGAAGGTCATTCCTAGGGTCTTTCTTTTCTTTATTTCTTTTTTTTTTTAGTACTTGGGACTGAATGCAGGGCCTTTGTATCAATCTATGTCCCCATCCCATTGTTTATTATTTTGAGATAGGGTCTTACTAAGTCACTAAATTCCCAGGCTGGGCTCAAATTTGTGATCCTTCTGTCTCAGTCTCTCGGAGCGTTGGGATTACAGACTTGCATGATCAGACCCAGCTATGTTTTATTAAGCAAGCTGTAGTTGTTCTGGGTGGAGGAAGTTAGAGTTCAATGTTTTTTCCACTGGCAGTGCTCCAGCTATCCTGTGGCATTGGCCTGCATACTCTAGATGTTTGTGTGTTGTACCAGCTCAGTTATTCATCACACCCTGTCATGACTTGAATCTAAAATGTCCTCCAAAATTCTCATGTGTTCAGAGATTGGGCTCTGGAAGCTGATTGGATCACAGAGGCATTACATTCATCAGTAGATTGATCCATTGATGAGTTCACAGTTGAACATGCTGTTAGAGGGTGGGATGTATTCAGAGGAGGTGGTCACTGGAAGTGCAGCCTGGAAGGGCGTATCCTTATTTCCATCCCATTCTTCTCTCTGGCTCTCTCGTCCTCTTCCTCTCTTTGGTACTGGATGCCATTAAATGAGCAGTGTCTGTCTACTATATCCTTCCACCATGATGTTCCTGCAAGCCAGAATGAATCTGTGAAACTGTGAGCCAAAATAAGCTTCTTTTTTTTTTTAAAATTGTGAGCATCAGTTATTTTGTCTCAGCCATGGAAAAGTGACTTATATACACCCCTGTTTCGCTTCACGAAGGTGTTGTCCAAGGTTGACTTTTCTTGTTCTAATCTCCATCACTTGTCTTGTCCTGTATGGTACAGCTGTCCAGACACTACACAGTGGAAATGAAAGACCAACTGAAAATTTTTCCATTGTATACCACCACAAAAAAAGTTTCAAATTTAACTATTGTGAATTTCTGTACATTAACAAATTTCATAGAAGAAAGTTACAATAAAAATTGTCCTTCCCAGTTTTTATTCCTCTGAGTTGCAGCCAGAAAATCTTTTCTATAATTTTCTGTGGCACCCATAGCTCCAGGTGTATCTGCTAGACTATAATCTTTGTGAGGTTCCAAGTCCAGCTGATAAATGTAACATGAATCTCTTATTGCTTTATTTTCTAAAGACTCTCATAGCTAACAGGATATGCATCATGCCACCAGCGCTAGTCCCATCAAATTCAGGCACATATATATGCATACACGCAGGTATGCAAATATTTATACATGCATAAAATATGTGCATACATGCAAATATGTACATTCATACCCATATACACATGCATATGCATACATAATGCACAATGCATAAGCAATTCACTCTTGTTATCACAGTTAACTAAACAAAAAGATGTCAAAATTAACCACAATTAATACAACCTATAAGCACACGTAGATACTTCCCAAGACCAACCAAAGCAAAAACAGTGACAGAAGCAAAGGAATCTAGCCAATCTTTATTTCAGCTCACCTTGATGTCAGTCATGAGCTCATGGAAGGTACTTAAGTCTGAGGGAATTTATCCATCAGGCTCTTTATAGATGAAGGGAAAGTTTCATCTCAATGGTTTGAAAGTTTTCTTGCAAAATTTAGGTGTTTATACTAACTACAGCTGCAGATGGTAATTTATTGAGGTATATTTATTTCCCACCTAGCAGAATCAAACTGTTTCTGGTGCCCCTTCTTGCCGGTGACCCTGACTTTCTAGACCCGAGCTACAGACAAGTCTCTGACCAGCGCTGTAGGCTGCGTGCCTTTTCCCAAGTGGCATCCTTGACACTGTGGTGACTACCACAGCCTCTGGATGCTGGATTTCTAGAGCTGTGCTTTCTCTATCTTCATGCAAGAGTTCTCCTCTAGAGTCACTGCTGGCAGACTAAGGAACCAGTGGATGTCACTGAGATTTGAGCCCCAAGGCTCCAGAGAACCTTCCATTGCCATGAGTTTTTCCTCAGAATCTTTCGTCTCTTCACTTTGAAGTTTCCAGACATCAAATATCTCGTGATTCTTTAATGACCATGTACATGCTTCTTTCTGTCATGTGACTTTCTAAAGTAGTGGTCTATACTTCTAGCATTCTATTTCCTTTGCTATCTCTTTTCCCTCTTTTGGAAAATTCTGTTGAAGTTGTAGAAGTTTGACTTAGTTGTTGTTGCTGTTGTTTTTAAATTGGCCCTTTTTCTTTGCAACATGCTGGGACTGAGTGCATTACTTCTTTTGCCTTCTTGTATTATATCAGATTGATGTATTTCCATGCATTCCTAGAGTTTTGCTGCTTAGAATAAGACAGGAAGTCAGAGAGTTCTGGACTTGCCAGCAGCATCAGTCCTTGAGCCATGGATGCCCAGAACCTGTGCTGATGATCTTGCTGGGTGGTCTGCTATTGCACCAGTTCCCTCCCAGCTCATCAGCAAGCCAGGGATTCAATGTCAGGCCAGTAACACTGGCCTCCTCTGCAGAGTTGCTAGAAATGGGAATTCTTGGGCTTCACCTCATATCCACTGAATCAGAAACTCTGGGGGAAGGCAGCATATCTATTTATACAAACTGTCACATTCTATTGATGCTTACTTAATGTCACTCAGGCTGTTATAATTTGGGTGACTCAAACAACTGAAATGGATTCCTCATAGTTCTTGAGGCCAGGAAGTTCAAGGTCTAGGTGCTGGCAGATTCAGTTCCTGGTGAGCTTCCCTTTCAGGTTTACTGTGTCCTCACACAGTGGAGAGATGGAGTGATCATCTCCCTTGTGTCCCTTCCTACATTTAAAATAAGGGAACTAATTCCATTCTTAAGGGCTTGGCTCTTATGATCTAATCACCTCCCAAAGGCCCTACCTCCAAATACCATCACATTAGGATCTGGCTTTCAACACACAAATTGTGTGTGTGTGTGTGTGTGTGTGTGTGTGTGTGTGTGTGTGTGTATAGGGGTTCACAACCATTCAGTCCAAGTCTCATTTATGTGCCCCACTGCATCTGACAACATTCAGGCTTTTAGTAAACCATTCACATTGACTTAGGTGAACACCCTTGTCCTTTCACTGGCCATAGTGGAGTATTCAGGATTAATGCATGTAGCAGCTCACTTTCTTCTGACTGGTGGCAGAGCAGAAGTAACTGTGAGGAGAAAGGGTCTTTAGGGTGATGTGCCAGCCAGTCTAGTGGTTTGTGCACGGTAACTCAAACAACACTTTATGACAAGCTTAATGAGGTAGAAAGTAATTTATTTTTAATTTTCAATCTCTCCTTCTCTACTAACCCCTGACAACTGCTGATGTTTTTACTTCCTCCATAGTTTTGTCTTTTCCAGAGTGCTGTATATTACAGCCATGTAGCATATAGCCCTCCCCCACCTTTGAGGCTTCTTTTACTTGGGAATATGCATTAGAAGTCCTTTCACATCTTTTCAGGGGTTGACAGCTCATTACTTTTAAGCACACAATAACTTTCATTGTATGACTGTATCATGATTTATTTATCCATTCACCTACTAGTTTTACACTCAATGTGCAAATAAGCTTAGCCTCAGTGGTTAACAACTCACCTAAGCCCACATACCTAGCGGGAGGCAGAGGTAGAGCAAGGACCTGGTGCATCCCCTTGGCAGCCATACCCACCACCACATGAAGTCTGCTCTCTTCAGCTGTCTACTTCTAAAGTGTCTCTGTTCTTTCACTCGACAAATACTCGGTACTCAGAAACTTCTTTGTGGTAAACTATTTGCAAAGCCTTATTTGCCTTTATAAATAGAAGTCGCATATAGCATACTTGCTTAAATCATGGCCTCAAAACTTTGAAAATCCATGTACAGCTTCTTTCATGCTCATGAATCTTCCCTAAAAAGTTACTGAGAGACCATTTTATATAATGTGCCACCTAGCAGGTTACCACACATTGATGGCCAATATATCCCTCTATACCCGTACATAACTGTGTGCTACCACAAAGCATGGGTTTGGGAGGAAGACAATCTAGGATGAAGTCCTACCATGTCTACTTAGGAGATATTTGCTGATAGAAAATAACTGCCCTGAACCTCAGGTTGTGAGAGTTAGAAGGAAGGAAGAAAGGAAAGAAGAAAAAAGAAAGAAAGAAAGAAAGAAAGTTAGTGTGAGCCTCATGAGCAGATATTCAGCCTTGTGACTGTGTCTGGCTAGATACTTTTGTGGCTCTCACAGCTCTGACTCCTGTGGCCACATGTCACTGCTCTTAGAACTGTCCTGTCCTAGGGCTTCTGCTCTCTTGCATTTAGCCTGGAACTGATTACTGAGCTTCAGTTATTGTGAAAGTAAGAATTATCTGAAAAACCCCATTATAGCTGTCCTAGCAAGCTTATACACTAACATCAATTTTTCACTTTTCTTATGAGTGAACAACAATTAACAAAGCATTCAGCTTAACTCCACAATCTTCCTTTTCCAAAGAAAACAAGCAGAAAATGTATTATCTATCTTTCCAAATCCCTTTCTCAAATAAAATGTTATATTACAAGCCCCACCCCGCCCAAACCAGTGCCATGCATGAGCAGCTGCTGGATAGGGGACATCCAGAGCCAAGTCTTTCCCCATGAGTCAGTGCCATCGAGGACTGCAGGGAGAGAGAACAAGACCTGCCCTGCCCGAACCAGCACCACGTGCAGGCCGCTGCTGGCAGGGTTACAGCCAGATCCCAGCCCCTTCCTGCTCACAGGCTGGCAAACAAGGAGTGCCAACTCCACCACCCCAAGTGACCGGCTGAGGCAGAGAAACACAGGCTTTGATGATAACTATCAAGGTGAAATGCAATTGGATGCCTGTGGTGCTTTGGTGTTTCACTGACCTTGCAGGTCTAGGACCAGTGGTCTGATTATCTGTTCAGGAGATAGCAGCACGCAGCATGGCATCTAGTGGGGATTCTCCTTCTGAGGGTGGTAGCCACTGCTGATTCCCTATAGTCTCGTTTTGAAGTCCTACATTGTTAATTTTTTGTTGGGTTGGGTTTTATTCTCTTTTGCTTTGTTTGATTATGTTATATCCAATGGCATGAGCAGCTATTTCAAAGATTGTAAGATATATTATGGTAGCCATTTTGAATTTACTATTGTCTTGTTTTGAAGTCTTTTATCGTATCCATTTTTTTTGTTTTTATTGTTTCTATTCTACTGCATTCTGTTTGATTTTTACTATGTCTGAAAGTATGTGCAGCTATTTTGAAGACAATAAAAGGCATTATGGTAACTATTGTTGATTTTGTAATGTTGTGAAGTCCTGTATCACTTACACTGGTTTGTTCAGATTGGTTTCATTCTGTTTTATTTTCTTTGGTTTTATCCTCTTTAAAATAAAAAAAAATGTTGTATTTTGTGAGAATTATAATGGAAAAATTGCCAGTTATAGTGGTACACACCTATAATTCTAGTGACTTGGGAGGCTTAGGCAGGAATATTGCAAGATTGAGCACAGCCTGGGAAACTTTAGGGAGACCTTCCCTCAAGATAAAAAAAAGACTAGAGATATAGAGGGATCCTGGGCTCAGTCCCTAATGCTATACACACACACACACACACACACACACACACACACAAAAGTCATAATCTAGGTCAATGCCAAGGTTTAAAGGTAAACTATTATCAATCCATAATTTTTAAAAAATAACATGATATGGCTCATGTTATAATGTATATATTCCACTAAATTAGAGAATGAAATGATTTTATGTTTGAATGGACAACCATCCAACTTACTAAAGCAAAATAAATACTCTTCAATGGAGAAAAAGAGAAATTATTTTAAGAATCTTATTGAAATATTTACTGAAAGAAAACTAACCAGGCTTCATGAACTGAAATGCAAATTTGCTATGCCCAAACTCTGCAATTGCTTCTGACAAGGATAATTTAAATATATGCTTAATTATTTTAGCTACCAGACTAGACTGAATCAGAACTAGTTGTACCTCAAAATTTATTTTTCCTGAAGGAATGTTGGAAAATGCTTGGATTATAAAGTAACAGTAGTCTCTCTGCTATTAACTTACATATCTACATCTGGTTGACATCATTAATCCTCTTAGACAACCTCCTGACTCAAAAAGTTTAAGAACTCCCCCAAAGAAGTAGTGGGTATTGTCTGTGCTCATGTTAGATGGCTTCATGAAAATAGCTAGATGTAATGCTCATTAATTGTCTTAATATCTTTATGAATGACAAGGAACCTAAAATTTTTCTTAAAAGCTAATTAGCAGTGATGCCCTAAAATCCTCCTTGAATGTACATTTATCTGCAAATGTTACAGACTTTTAAAAGGATTTGTATATATTAATTTTTAAGTAACCTTTTCTATTTTTTGTTTACTTACTTCTGAACAAGTAAAAATAAAAACCTGTCACAGCTGACAACAATTTTGAAAAAAAAAAAAAGATTTCAGCTGATCCACATTTCAACCAAAGAATATGAACGGATCTTTTGATTCTAAATCTCACCCAGGTGTAATTTCAGACTTGCCATGTAATCACAATAAAGGCCACTGAGCAAATAAAATGAGTGCTAAAACATGTAAGAACAAAATGTGTCTATACTGTCTGAATGCTTAAGCTGCATTCAGGGAACACGAGTGTTTGTTATGTTATCTTCAATACTTTATATTTCTGTACTATCTCATAATAATAAAGATTCAATATGTCTTCCAAGTATTTATTTATTTCCTTCTTTTGTGGGTCTCTGACAACTCTTAGCTCCAACCTTCTATGTGGGGTGGGACGTAGGGTGGAAGAACCATTCTC
Organism: Cuniculus paca; assembly: GCA_004365215.1. Taxonomy (NCBI): domain Eukaryota; kingdom Metazoa; phylum Chordata; class Mammalia; order Rodentia; family Cuniculidae; genus Cuniculus; species Cuniculus paca. The sequence continues at coordinate 15,003 of RJWT010012988.1, read as the reverse complement.
TGAATGGAGATTAGAAGGGAGGAGTGCTGGGAAAAGATCGACCAATGGGTACTAAGTTATAGTTAAAGGAAAGAAGTTCAGGTCTGCTATTGGACAATGAGATGACTGAAGATAACCATGATGTGCTGTATCTTTAAAAGAATAAGTAACTAGAAGAAAATGTTTAAATGTTCTCATTATAAATGATTAATGTTTGAGGAGATGGATTTACCCTGTTTCAGTGTTATACAACGTACACATTATTCAAACATTGCATGGCATCCCATAAATTTGCACAATCTTTTCAGTTAAAACTTTTAAGAAAGAGGGCCTTGTATGCTTGGAGCCATCCTAGGCAGGGTTCACCTACAATTTCTGTTCTTTTATAGCTTCATGTAAAAAGATGTCTAAACACTCTTGCCTTGAAAAGAATGGGACAGGGAATCAGAATGGATTTTTAGATGACTGGGCATCTCAGTGCCTTTGGAAGCTCCTGTGGGGTTTTAGAGATTTGAAAGAGGTTAACACTGATGGTAAGTAAGGCAGGAGGAGCAGGAAGAGCCACTGCTAGGCAGTACCCAAGTATAGACAGGGGCAGATTACTTTGTTTAAATGTATTAAAAATGAATAAAATGGGAAATGAAGTAGATACTTCATAAATAAGAAGATTGAGAAACATTTGGATATAGAAGCTTTATATCTGAAGCCCTATCTGGGGAAAAACATTAAAATTCATTATCCTAAAAGTTATGATCAAGAATCTATTATATCTCAAAAACTTCAGATAATACATTGTGTCTTAGTTACTTTCTTGTTGCTGGGACACAAAACCAGAAAATCCCCCACAATTTAAAGGAGCAAAGGTTTATTTTACCTCACAGTATGTAGAGGTTGCAGTCCATAGTCAGCTGACTCCAAGGCAGGGTGGTGTGGCAGAGGCGTATCACAGAGAAGAAACAGCTCACAGTAATGCAGTCAAAAAGCAGAAGGGATATACATATACATATATATATTTTTTTTTTCCAAGCTACACCCATAGTGAGCCACCTGCTCCTACCAGACTTCACCTCCCAACAGCATACCCAGCTATGACCCCATCAGTGGGCTAATCTAGTATCACCCATGATCCACTCACCTCCCCAACACCCCACCTATGAGTGCATGAGGCTTTGGGGCAACATCTAGATATAAGCCATAACACACTGTTAGGATATGCAGCTGGAACTCGGAAGTTTACAAAAGTACCACTGATTTAATGGTAACATTTTGGAACAAGAAAGCATGACTTTATAAAAAATACATATAATTTGTAAAACACGTGCTAATTTTAGTATGAGAAAAAGCATGCACCTAAGACTTCAAATGCAGTGTCTGAGGATTAATCTCGATTTCCATGTACTGTATCATACAGAGGAGAAGGGAGCTCAAACTAGCCATGTGGGAGATGAGGGAGAAATGGCAACCATCCACTTTGACCTAAATAAAAATCTGGTGGTTTCCATTTGAATTGCTCATTTTTTCTTGCTTCAGCCCCTTTCTTTTAAGCCCAAGTAACTCCCCAAGTAGCCACCATGGAGCTGAAGTTGGTAGAGGGGAAACTGTTTCTAGCCCATCTGGGGTTTGAGAGGTGGATTAGTGCAATGATGAAAAGCTGAGACTGGCTGCTGTGCGAGCTGTGTGAGCCTGGGCTGGTCACTCACCTCTCTGTGCTTTGGTGTCTCATCTTCATAGGTAAAATAGGAATTTAAGTAGCACCTTTTCATGGGTTTGCAGTGAAGATTAAATTAGCATGAATGACCTAAAATAGCTTATAGAAAGTGCTTTATTAGAGTTGGCTAATGTTTTGGCTGATGTTACTCCTAGTTGCATGACTTTAAGAAAAAAAATTGAGAAAGTTATTTAAAGTCTTTTAGCTTTGGTTTTCTCATTGTAATATGAAAATAATATTGCCTACTGCATAACTCTGAAGAATTTAATGGTAGTATTAGATGTAATGTTCTTGGTAGGGTATTGGGTTAGATCTTAGGAAAGGTAGTAGTTATCTTCATAGTGCACAGCAATGTCAGGAGCCCCTTGTGATGCATCCCATAAACGCATCTCTACACGTTCAATTTCCATGCCCACTCTGTCCTCAGGTCAACCTGAATTTCACATTTCACCTGCACGTTTCTCTTAATTCCCTCTCAGGAATCTAGAATGATAGCTACTATTGAGAAGGTGCCATGCAGGTCCTTTCATAAATTACCTTATTTAATACACATGGCAATCTCTGCAAGGCATATGATATTAACCTCATTATGGAGATGAACAATCAGACCCAGATATATTAAGTGACTTGCTTGAGATCACACACACAACAGTGAGATGAATGCTTGGAAACAACCGGATCTTCAAAGTCCATACTCTTTCCTATGACTCTGTTTGGTATAATGCAATCACAGGGGATTAGACCAAATAACCAATATGATTTTCTCATGTGTTTACATAGCATACTCTTTTTGACTTTTTATATTTTCCTTTTTTTCTTCCTTATGTTTAACAGGCAATTCTATTGACCCTCTGTTACTTTTACATAGTCTGAATGAATTGTTCTTCCTTTCTCTAATATCTGTAACTCTTTACTTTGGATATAGTTGAGGGTTGTGTATTATTTCATAGTCGAGAAGGGATCAGCTAGCCTGTGGTCAGTAACTGAAAATCTGATACCACAAATCTACTTCTGTGTATTCTGGATATAAAATATCAATGGATATTGACATTAAATGGAATTGTATATTCTGTGGTCTTTTGAGCCTGGTTTCTTTCATTTAGAATAGCATTATTGGCCAGCGATATAGCTCAGTGGCACAATACCTGCCTGAAAAGTGTAAGGTCCTGAGTTTGATTTCCAGTACCAAAAAGAAAAAAAAATAGTGACAGAGAAAGAGAATGGCATTATCAAGGTTCAGCTGTATTGTAGCATGTGTCAGAACTCCATTCCTTTTCATGGCTGAATAACATATTTTTGTAAGTATATACTGCAGTGTGCTTATCCACTCATCTGTCAATGGATGTTTAGGTTGAGGCCATATTTTGGTTATTGTGAATGATGCTGGAATTAACATTCTCATGCAAGTATATATATGAGTATCTGTTTTCAATTCTTTGGGTATATACCTAGAAGTGGAATTGCTGGGTCATTTGATAATTCTATGCTTAATTTTTTGAGAAACTGCCAAACTGTTTTCCACAACTTTATAGTCTCACCAGCAATTTGCAAGATCTCAAATTCTCTCTATGTCCACCAATACTTGTCATTTTCCTTTTAAAAAATATAATCATCATTTGGGTTCAAAATGGTATCTTATGGTTTTGATCTGCATCTGCTTGATGAATAATGATGCTGAGTATCTTATTAGACATTTGTGTATCTTCTTTGGAGAAATGTCTATTTATGCATATCTTAATGTGTCATTTGTCTTTCATTACTGAGTGGTAAGAATTCTTTATGTACTTGACATGCTATTCCCTATTATATGCATGTTTTACATATATTTCCCCATTTGTGATCTTTTCACTTTCTTTATAGTGTTTTTAGATGCAGAACACGTTTAAATTTTGATGAAATACACAAAATCTTTTAAAAATTGTCATTCATGCCTTTGGTGTCATATCTAAGGATACGCTGCCAAATTCAAGAAGAAAGCCCTCAGCTCTTGGATGTGCATTTCCAGTACATAGCCTCTGCCATGGGTTGCTGGTGGCAGAAGAAATACTGGCATCTTGTTCTCCCAAGAGCACACCCTGGGTCTTTAACAGTTGCTAGAGGAGGAGGTAGCTCTGTCCTTGATTCATCAGCAGGAGCTGAGTCTCCGTCACAGTGGAAGGAAAGGGGTCTGTGACAAAGTCATTGGGGTTCGAATATCATAGACTTTTTCTGTTAGTGAGGATTGCTAAGTTTTCTTGAATAAAAACTTCCTCATTTGCTGCTTACCTTTAGTACTATTTGCAGAAACTTCAAATGGTTATTTTTTTTTTTGTAATTTTCACCAATTTCACAGTGGATTGGGTCCATGGAAAACCTCACATTTTTTTGCTAAGAGTCAAAAACCTGTTCACGTTTGTTTAAGTGTTTCATTTTCATTAAACCTCTATTTTTTGACAGATTAGAACTCATTTTGGGTAACTATTATGGAATTAATCATGTCTCATTATCCTCTGGCCAAGGTCCAATGAAGCCCTAACCTCTGATACTTTAGGGTTAACTGTATTTGGAGATAGAGCCCTTACAGAATCAACTTAGTTAAAGTGAGGTCATTAGGGTGAGCTCTGACTGGTGTCTTTATAAGAAGAAGAGACACAGGGATGTGTCTGCACAGAGAAAGGTCATATGAAGACAGAGGGAGAAGATCTTGGACTTTTAGCACTAGGACTATAAGGAAACACATTTCTGTTAGTTAAGCCACTCAGTTTATGGTTTTGTTTCAGGCAACCCTAACAAATCATAACAATACTGTGGTAATTTGACTTGTTTGAATCAATAATTTTTCCAGCCAACCTAGACCAATGCCCTCCCACTTCGTTCTATCACTACCAAAAAACACAGAAAACAAAACAAAGTTAAATCTTTGCACCTCCCCACCTCCAATCCCATCAAGCTTTGACTTCTCTTGTGCAAATGTATTTTATGGACTAACCTTCATAAAAAATATCTATTAACTCACTTTTTTTTTCAAATTTGGTGGTATTATTAAAATTTTGGAGGTCTCCCTCATCATGCACTTTATATTTCTGTGGGTTGAGAACCAAAGTTTAAGCTACTCAAAATCCTGGGGTCTTTTCTTCTTGATCTAATATTCTCTTCTCAAAGACAACAAATAGCATGAAGCTGTTCCTTTTCTTCATAGGAGGTTTCTTGCATAGTTTCTACTGCTTTTCTGCTTTGTTATTACTCATTTTTTTTTCAGTTTCAGAAAATAAGATATTGACTTCTGGTTTATGCTGCCATTATTTTATTACTCATTCTGTCATCTTTCTTCAGAGAAATCTTTCAAATAAACAAAAGAAAGCACAAATATGGGGTTCCATAACCCTACTTCTTAAGATCTATCCTAGGAAGTTTTGATTCTCTCTTTTGGCACACCCAGTATGTCTTAAAACTAAAAGTTCATATTTGTGACAGTGGCCTCGGTCATAACATGTCTCTGTGGCTTTGCAACATGGCCTGAAACAGGGTGCAACCCTATGAAAACGTACTTCTTACCAGCAACAGAAAGCATAGTCTGTCCCTCCATACTTTATGTTTTGTGATGGAGTTAATAATCTGGGGATGGCATTGATTTTAAATAGCACAATTGTGCCATTTGTTTCAGCATCATAGTTTTGGGGATCTCCAAATGGTATACTGAAGGATTATTTTAAGAGATGAACTTTTTGATGAAACCTCCTGATAGTGGATCTCTGCTAATCCAGTTTGGTATTTACAAGTGCCTAGGGAGAAAAAAAGTTACTGCAATTGCATTGCCACCTTCAGAAAACTGTTTAAAGGGCTTATTTAATATTAATGCAATGTGCAATTACAGCTGAGCTCCTGCCAAGAGTGCCAGGAGAACACAGGCTATGAATGTCCCAGTGTGCCTGAAAATTATTTTAATTTACAAAACCCTACTCAAACTGCTGTTTGTAGATTTAAATACGAGGGCAGATTCTGCAAAAGGAATAGAACATTTGCAAAAGTATGCAAATATACATCAGAATGAAGCCCCAGGCTCATAGCACATTAAACACCTGAAATCACACAACCCAAGGGGAGACATTACATAATATTCAAAAGGACAAGCTGTTGCAGGAGACTGCATATTTGCTGGAGAGTTCAGAAGTGGCAGTAGGAAAAGGCGCAGGCTTCTTGCCTGGAGAACTTTCTTATAGTATCCTCACAGCCTCATTTTTTCTCTTGGTCCCTGAGCTTCTCCATTTCTCCTAATCTCGCTATCATTCTATTAAGCTGCAAAAATTAGCTTTCCTTGTTTTTCCATCTCCTTCTAGATTATACCTTAGGGACCTTATTTTTTCTAAAACTTCTTATTTTCCTAAACTCAGTACCGTCTATTCTAAAATTAGCCAAGTACTTCCCTAAGTGTTTTAAATAGCATTTTCTTTAACGCTACATCATATTTCACATTTAATGCAATACTTTGTATTAAAATTAAAAATCACAAATTATTATTAGGCTAAAAGATGGCAGCATAGCATTTGAAAAATAAATAAGCATAGTTGAGTTTAAAACTGAATTGGAGCCATCATGTCCTGTTAATAGTATTTTGATTTATGTAATGGGGCAACAAAATGTCAGTCTTCTCTTAAGTCTTCCCATCTTTTGGTTAATTCACACAATAAGAATTTATTCTAACATTAATAAACAAGCATGACAAGAAGTTCTAATCTTGAAATAGGAAATAGGAACACTCTTTGTAGAATTACAGAAATTTTTCAAAAACCTAGTTTCTATGATGAAGCTTGAAATATAAATTTTAGTGCCAGTAATTAAACACAGGAGCTTTTATTAGACATTGCTGTGCTTTGGGTGAGTTCACTTCTCATGGTAGGATTGTTGAAAGGTAGTGTGCATTAGTTTTCCATTACTGTAACAAAACACCTGAGATAATCAACTTAAAAAAGGAAAGGTTTATTTCAGCTCACAATTTTGAAGGTTTCAGTCTATGGTTGATTGACCCTGTTGTCTTTGGGGCTATGGTGAAGCAGGTATCTTGTTGGGAGTGCATGGTGAGTCAAGCTGTTCACCTCATGGTGTCTGTGAAGCAAAGACAAGAAAGTGGTGTACCATGGTCTCTTTCAAGGGCATACCCCTGCTAATCTAAAACCTCACATAGACCCCCTCCGCAGCTCTTAAAAGTTCCACCACTTTCCACTTTGGTTGAACTAAACTGAGGACCAAGCCCTTAACATGTGGACCTTCAGGGGACTTTCCAGAGTCAAACTACAGTGTAGAGCCCAGTGAAAGGTCCTTGGGTCATCAGATGTGCTCCTCTCAGAAGGGAGTAAATTATCTCTTGGGAGATCCTTGTACCCTTGTGATACCAAGTTGTTATAAAATTCTGAGCCTAACTCTCTTGCTTCCTGCCTGGTGATGTGATTTTTTTCCTGCTACACATGCTTGTTCAATTGCCATCTGCCATGGAGTCCTTGCCAGAGCCTGTGCCATGCTATTATAATCTCTAAAACTGTGAGCTAAATAAACTTCTTTTCTTTATGAAATTAGGCTCTCTCAGGTGTTTTATTATGGCAATGAAAAACAGACTAATGCGGACATATTTTGTTTTTATGGAGTTGCAACCAAAGCAGAAGAACTGGGCGGGTGCTTGGTAAATATCATGATACTGTATCTAACCATCACCAAATGTAATACCAATAATGATGTGGATATTATTATTACTACCATTTTACAGGAAAAGAGATGTAGGCTACAAAGAAATTAAGTAACAACCAAAATCACATATAGAGTAACTGGTAAAGCCAGAATTTAAATCTGGTTTCTCTAATTACATTATACGTGCTCAGGGAATAAGCCACTGTCTGATCTGACCTCTGGCTTTTCCTAGGCTTTTTCACTCCTTTGTGCTTTATTGCTAATTTGTAATTTTATGGTTGTTATTTCTTTTAAACAAAACAAGCACAATTTTCTAAAACAGAAAAATGCATAATCAATGGTCAAGTCAGAAAAAAATTCATTTTAACTTCAATGAATAGTTCAAAATATATTGGGGAGAAATTCTAAAGTCTAAAGGAAAAAAGTATATGCAAAATTTAAGAATAAATATATAATTTTTATTTTAGAAAAAACTTGAATCCACCTGAGAGAGTAAAGGTAAAAAGAGAATGTTCCAAAGTCTGCCACTCTAAAATTCGAAGTATTTTTAAGACATAAAAATTAGTAGCTGATAATATAAGATGAATTTTTTAAATGATACAAAGTAGATTAAAACAGTCACAGACACTGCCAGAAAAATGTCTACAAATAGATTGTCTTCCTATTATTAGATTGGTGTTAATCATAATCCAGGCGCCTAATGACAATTTGGAGAATTGCTCCAGGAAGACGTTTAGACCCATTCTCTCACTTGAGACATTCTGGGACTAAGAAATATGTGGAATTGAATTAAAATGCTAGTAAGCATCTTATTTTCTCTTTTGTACTACAAATAAGCTTATCCAGCATAAACTGGTTGAATCTTGTAGCAAAAGGAGGGAGAAAAAGAAGAGAGACTTATCCAGTCCAGGGGTTGCAGGTCCTTAGGATTTCAGGGGAGTTCAAGACTCTATTCCATCCCTCAAGGAGCTCACCTCACTAGTGTTCTCATAGCAGATCCATGACAGGCATCATCACTCTTATGAGGCGAAGACACAGAGGCTGTGCATGAGGGAGGATGTGGGGAAGTGTGTGGAATCTCCCAGGTCCTTCCCACTCCTGGCTGCAAGGAATCTCAGAAGCTAAAGTTTTGGATTATACTTTAAAGGTGTAAGAAGTGCAATAACCAATTCATTTAACAAGTGCGATCACTTTCAGGCACATAAAGGAAAATGGAAATAGAATAGAGACAAGAGGAGTTTTTTTTTCTCTTAAGAGTTTCAGTCTAACAGGCGAGAGATGCTTGTGCATGTATCAATCAGTGCTTACTAAAGAAAAGGATTTAATGCAAGATATACAGGTATGTAAGAATTTACGAGATTGGTTTACAGTGGCTCCCCGCACAGTCAGGTGTGGAAGGGTGCAAAAAGGCTGTTTGTGTGCTGCAGATCTGAAAGATTCAGTCAAAGGGCAAAGGTCTGGCACTTGCTGTAGTGCCCTATGTGAGTCTGCATCAGGAGGCCAAAGGATCTTCACCAGAAGCCAGGAGATGACATCAATGTGACCATGAAGACTGGAGCTCCTCCGAAGAAACAGAAGTGAGCCTTCCTTCCTCCTTCATTTCCCTTTTATTCCATTCAAACAAGGAGTTTATCCACAGTGGGTCTTCTATAGTCAGTAAATCCCTTCAGCCACACCCAGAACTATGCGATCCAATTTAACTGGGCATTTCTTACTTAAATTGACACAATCAGTTATTTATCACAATACAGTAATTAAAAAGGTAAAATGCAGTGTGGAAAATATTGTGACAAGGATACCCTGGGTGTCTACACCTCGCTGCTTGACAACTGATTCCAGTATCAGCCTCTGCAGTGTTCCTGTACCCCACAGTCTCTTTTGGTTAGTAGGAATACTAATGGTCAAGGGCATTAGGTGCCTTTCATCAAATCAATAGGTCTGTATATATGTAACTCGTTTGTTACTTTGAAGTAAGATTCATTTTGCTCTACTTCACTCTCTATAATCTTCAAATTTTGATGTCATATTTCCCAAAGGTTTTCTAGGAACACAAGGAGTTGCTAAAACTAAACTCATAACTGAATTTCTTTTTCCATTACTGGGGATTGAAGTCAGGACCTTGGTACAGGGCTGCATCCCCAGAACTTTTTAATTTTTATTTTGAGATAAACTGGCTAATCACTAATTTGCCCAGGCTAGGATTGAACTAGAGATTCTCCTGCTTCAGCCTCGCAAAGTACTAGGATTACAGATGTATGCCACTGTATCCAATTAAGAGCTAGATATTTTGTTTATATGCTTTATTAAAAGAGATTTTAAATTACCTGTAGAGTTCAACTATTCATGCTTTTGTTGGCTTTATTTATTTTTTTCTTGTGGAGGTTTGTCTTTCCAATAGTTCGTCAAACACTTTTAAATAGGTACACTAGCAGTTTCTGATATCTTTTCTTTTCTTTTCTTTTTTTTTTTTTTTGGTACTAGGACGCAAACTCAGGTCCTTGAGCTTGCCAGGCAGGTGCTGTGCCACTAAGCTATATCCGCGGTCCAGTTTCTGGTATCTTAAAATAAGAAATCAACATGAGTTTTAAAAGTTGATTTTGAGGGTTGCAGATGCAGCTCAATGTTAGTGTTTGCCAAGAGCACATGAGACCGTGAGCTTGATCCCTAGCACTAAAACAAAACAAAACAAACCCCCTAATAGTGAAAGATGTAATAATATATTTATGATTGCAAATATAGAAAATCCATGTAAAACTATCAAATATTTCAACTATAATTCAGAGATAACTCCTGGTAATATATTGTTATGATTTTATATTATTTTGTAGTTTAATTCTTTTTATTTTTTGAGACAGGGTCTTGCTATGTAGTTCAGCTTGGTCTTGAACTAATTGTATAACACAGGCTGGCCTCAAACTTGTGGCGAGCCTCCTGCCCCAGCTTCCTGAGTGCTGGGATTACATATTTTTCTTAACTCAAGAATTTTTTTTCTGCATAATTGCATTAAATTCTACATCACCTTTTAATGGTCCTTGCGGTGGATTGACAACTGGGAGTCAACTTGTAACACCAGCTGAAGTGAATCAGCGTGGTCCTGAGTGTGGAGGGCCCACCTGAGGATTGTTGCCTACAACATAAAAATGGGAGGCCTGGAGAGGAAGAATGTGGTGGTGTTGGTTCTGTTGCCATGGGTTCTCCTGGAGAAACTTGTCGAGTTCCTTTTGTGATATGAACTTGGCTGTTCTCATCATCAGAGGAGCTCAGTACCCTGTTGTTACTGAGGATGGCTGTGGTTCACTTTGAGGGAGCTCTGGCTGTTACTTTGAACATCACTTCCTGGCTGCAGTGCGGAGCCCTCAGCCTGCTGGCACAGATCCTTCATCCTGCTGCACAGACTTTCTAGCTTCCGCTGCTGACCTTTGGGCCTTCCCAGTGTAGGTTCATGAAACAGACTTGCATGAGTCATTGTCATGGGTTCTAGGCCTCCAGATGGACTCGTGGGGGACATTGTCATGGGCTCTAGGTCTTCAGCTGAACTCATGCAGGCATTGCCATAGGATTCAGGCTTTCACTGGATTCCTTGGGTCTTAGTGTGTGGGCAGATTTTTGGTATTTCTTGTATTTGACTCTGGGTATTATAAAATTACTCTATAAATTATATGTCCTATATTGTTTTCCTTGCAAATCCTGACTACAATAGTCCTATAACATTTTATTATATGACTGGTGTAGATGATTAGACTATTCTCTTTTTATGTTTTCCATATAAATAATGCTGCAGTGAACATCTTTGCATTTATCTTTATTATATGTTGTGGGGTTTCTTTTCTTTTTTTTTTTTTGTACCAGGAATCAAACTCATGACCTCATGCTTGCCAAGCAGGTACTTATGCCACTGAGCTAAATCCCAGGCTCCTTTATCTTATTTTTAGAAATAAAATTTCTGGGTGAAAAATACTGATATTTTAAAGTATTTTGATACATACTGCCAAATCTTCCTTTGGAAATATAGTGACTTATGCTTCTGAGAAAGGTTTAGCAGACAGCTTATTTCCACCAAACCTTGTTTTTCCTTTCCATCATTATCAATTTCATGAATAAAGGCAATTCATTTTTAATTTAAAAATTAAATTCTAGTATATTAACTCTTTAAGGTAAATTTTTAAAAAATTTAAAGTATGTCAGTGAGCATAAAACAAGGGGAACGAAATGTTCTCAGCACTGAGCATGCTAGTTTTAATTAATGGCCACATGTAAAGCTTGAATTTCATCTTAGGTATGAAATGAGAAATGCTAAGGATTAAGTCCACCAAATGTGGGTAAAAGCAGGGGAAGGGGCCTTTGGGTGACTGACACCTACTGTCCTCACATATTTGCCTGAAATATTTATCATGCATATTGTGAAAGTGAATGCTTTAAATCCTTGTAGACTTTTTTTTATTATTATTATTAAAAGAGTGACCTGGCTACTGAACATTCCTCAAAGACAAAGTGATTAGCTGTATAGTGACTCATCATCTCTGCCCAGAGGAGAGGTAAGATGGGGTGTTGGGAACGATCCCATGGTTGCAGTTAAACCTTCTGGACCAGCCCTTCCACAGAAGGGGCTCATGACTGGTTTGGACTTTTGGAAAAGAAAGAGAGAGGAGAGAGGAGAGAGAGGAGAGGTGAGAAGGGAGAGAGGGAGGTGGGTCTCCTTCAGCGGACTTAAGTGACTTTGATAGAAGACTGAAACTAACATAAATAATACCTAAGTGTTTAATAGTGCTATGAGCTGAAGATACATGGGTAATAGAAAACCTTTGCTGGCCTTAGACTCTTGTCACACAATGTTTATTTTCTTGTTTTCAAAGAATTCAAATTCTTGAAATTATTAATTTTGAGCAACACCAAAGGTATCCAGTCATGCCCCCCCCCATTGTTTTGTACCAGGAATCAAATTCAGGACCTCACACCTGCCAGGCAGGCGCTGTGCCACTGAGCTATACCCCCAGTGACGTGATAGCCCTTTGAGAATCAAACTTGCAGGCAAAATGAAATATAAATATTCCTTAGTCTCTCTGTGAAGAATGTTATAAAACCAAATTTCTTATTCATGCTGTAAATAAAATCATGCATTTTAAAGTTTCCTTTCTAAAAGTAAAAAGTGGTTATCTTAAAAAATCTGAATGCACAGGACAAATTTTTTTCTAATGCAAATTTGATATTCTAGTATAATCTGTCATCTCTAGTATGACTTCCCTTAGGTCATTTTAGAGAAGTGGCTTAAAGTCTGGAATAAAAATGTTGATTTGATCTGTTTATGCATCAATAAGATTGTATGTGGCTCAGCCCTAATTAGAAAATTATATTACTGTGGAATTATTAGATTAAATGAGGTTATCGGTTCCAGAACAATTCTATTCATAAGCATAGAATTTATTTTGTTTATTCCGACGTTTTCTAAAACAAACTTCTCCATTTTGTTTTGCTCTGAGTTATCCATTACAAGCTGTAGCCTTGACCAGATACATTCTGTTGTAAGAGTACTAGTTTTTAATGTAAGAGTTAGTGTTAAAAACATTCCTCTCAAGGAGAGAAACAATACAGGAAATGACAGTGTGTCAACAAGGTAATTGCTAGGTTGAAATTATTTCACCAGGAAGACATTAATAAGATATCCTTAGATGAAGAAAGGAGCATCTAATTCAATCTCTTATTATTGTAGAAAGTTGAGCCAGAGAGTGTAAATGGTTTGTCCAGCATTTGTTATAGGTTCAAAACTAGAATATGTATCAACTGAGTTTAATTCAGTGTTCTTTCTACAATATCCATCCAATCATCCATTCATTCTCTCTATACAATCATAACTCTTTTGCTGTGTGTGCATGTATATGTGCATGCACTGTTTTGTAGTGCATTTTCCTGAAATATTTTGACTTCTAAAGATATTTAAATTTGGAAGAAAGTATAAAACAATCTCCTCAAGACTATATGACTATGAAATAAACAGAATTGTAAACATGGTTAACTAAAGAATTTAATAGAGCTATTTTGGATTTACACTTTAAATTTGTACTAACCATTTTAGTGTATTTAGCACCTGTAGAAGTCATGATTAATACTATTTACTTAATATATTATTTCCAAATTACCTAACTTACCAAAGACATGAGGTTTTAGTAGCAATCAAGTAGTCAACTACTTGTAGGAAAAGTGCTTCAGCCATGAGGCACATAAAATATCTGGGCTATAGTAAGTTAAGGGTTGGTTAATAAATCTCTGTTTAGCTTGTATATTTCACCTGATACAAGTAAAATTTTATAAATATATTTTTACTTTAGAGGTTGGAGATAAGACAGTTACTTCTAAGGTCTAGTTATTAATGACAATAATAGTAATAATAATAAACCATTAAGAACCAATGTGCCAAGTACTATTTTAATTACACAATCAATTAATTTAAGGATAACACAGTCTGTGTTACTTCTAGAATTCTGACTCAATGCCAAGACATTGGCGAAGGTGAGGAGAGACTGATGGAGGAGGCCGTCTAACTGGCAGGATTCACATCACTGATAATGCGCAACATCTGTTTCCGTGCTGTACAAGGGCGGGTGGGATGAGGAATGTTGATTAATTCAAGATTTAGAGCATGTCATTCTTCTACAACTCACTTATGTATTATTCATTCACTGACTGAAGCTGAGGAGGAAAAGATTTGTCTTTGCTCAGACAATGCATTCAGCTACCTCAAAAGCTACTATAGGAGCTACCTCTGTAGAAGCTACCTCACATCAGGCTGGATAGGTCAATTCCATTTTGTCCTATTTTTAAAAGTTGGCCATCCACCCTGAGTTTGCCCCTGGAATTGGAAGTCTACTCACCATACCCTATACTCACCTGGGAGGGTTCCTTGCTGGTTTCTTCCACCTCTCCCTCTTCTGACTTCATCTCTTCTTGTTCTTTTCTCTTTTACTTTGATAGCCCCATTCCCACCCCTTTGCACTCAGCATCTGATCTCCCTCCCTTGCTTTGAAGCTTTTGCTTTGGCCTTATGAGTACTCAGTTTGCTTTGTGGAGAACTGGACAGGTCAGTTCTGTGCAGTGTGCCTTGTCACTGTGTTAATTCCAACAAACACTCAAGGCTTGGAGAGGCTCAGCTAGCCAGTAGTAGTTGATAAGACAGGATTTTTTGGATTGAAGGGAGAAACTCGGTTCAAATAAGAATGGTAATCATTCATTGGGGAGAAGGTTCTTGAAACAGCGTGGTCCATTGCCTCTGTTTACCACTGGTGGATGTTTTTCTGCAGATCTGCGAACGTTACGACCTGTAGTGCTCTAGGTTTGGTTGAGATCTTACGTTCTGTTGAATGCCCCTGGGTAACGGACTGCATACATCGTGGCAGGCCAGGCAAACCATCACCATGTAGTTAGTAATAGGATCCAGAGAACAGAAGATACAGGAAAGATCTGTGGGGTCTGTGGACCTAAGGGAGATCAACACCAGCCCTCCCACCCCCACCCCCACCCCAATGTGACAAGCCTAGACTGGTAGGATGCGCTTTAAGGCTGGGGTCCTTCCTGTTAACCCTTCAATCCTGGCAGCCACCTACAGCTTTGAACTTTGCCTGAGCCCTGTGGTCCTGAAAAACAATGGCTATGAAATCCTTACGCTT
>RJWT010012987.1:0-22054 GCA_004365215.1 Cuniculus paca | reverse complement strand
TTTAACTTTCTTTTCATTTGTACAGGGGCTTGCAACTAAGAGTTTGCCTTAGATCTCAGAGGAGACTTGGGACTTAGACTTGTCAGCAGTGCTGAAACTGTTAGGACTTTGGCAACTCTTGGAGATGGACTAAATGTCTTTTACATAAAAGATGTACATGAGTCTTTGGGGGGCCAGGGGTGGAATATTATGGTTTGTTCTAGGTGGCCCCCCAAGCTTCATGTAGTCATGGATGTGGCTGAATCTTGCATTTGTGATTGGTTTGTTGTCTAGCACTGGGATTGGTGGTGAGTGCTACACCCACCCAGGGGTGGAGCTGACATAATGTAAGGTCAGAAAGGAGGCATGCTTTTCCCTGTTTTGCCCTGTTTGCTCTTGTGGCTTGCAGCCAGGCTACCCCTCACCCATGTCACCCTTCAAGTATGGACTAATATTTCCAAGAACTATAAGAAATAAACCTTTCCTTTCTTCATTTTGGGTGTCAGGTATTTTGTCTGAACAATGGAAAAAAAGTAACCAAGACACATGGCCAGCCTGAGCTACAAAGTGAGACTCTGACATTGAAGAAAGAAGGAAGGAGGGAAGGAAGGAAGGAAGGAAGGAAGGAAGGAAGGAAGGAAGGAAGGAAGGACGGACCTAAAGAAATTCATGACCACTAAACCAGCACTCCAAAAAATTCTCAAGGATACCCTAGAAAGAGATGATGAAGTTAAAAACAACGAAAGATCTAATATAATGAATATATCAGATAGGACAAGCAGTTAAGTGAAAGGAATGATAGGGAATCACCAACATGAAAATAAAGTGACAACAGTAATAAGTCAATACATACCAGTAATAACTGTCAATGTCAGTGGTCTCAAGTCCCCAATCAATTTCTCCAATCAAAAGAAACAGACTGGCAGAATGAATCAAAAAACAAAATCTGACCATATACTCCACGCAAAAATCACATTTAATCCAAAAAGAAAGTCACAAACTAAAAATTAAAGAATGGAAAACAATATTACATACAGTAGTAACCTGAAAAAAAGCAGGTATAGCTATACTACATTCAGACAAAGTAGACTTTAAGACAAAACAGATCAGGAGAGGCAAAAAAGGTCACTACATATTGGTTAAAGGAACAATTCATCAGGAAGAGATTATTATTAACATTTATTAACATATATTATTAACATATAAATGCACCAAGCAACTTCATGCACCAAGCAACTTCATAAAACAAACAGTACTACACATAAAAGACCAGATAAACATAAACACAATTATAGTGGGGGACCGCAATACCCCACTATCACAAACACATCAACTAGACCACTGATAGGGAATCTTTTAAAGACAAGTGCCCAAACTGCAACCCCAAACCCACTCACTTATCTCAAAGTTTCAACACTGCAATTAAACCTGATTACTAAGGTTTTAGTTTAGAAAAAAATAATTCAGACACTAACATATTTTGTCTTAAATGAAAAACAACATACATGCCATAGGTTTGCCATCATTGCTCTATATGAAATACCAAACAATCCACCAAAAGACTCTTAGAATTAATAAAAAAATCCAGTAATGTACAGAATACAAAATAACACACAAAAATAAATAGCATTCCTGTACACTAATAATGAACCCACAGAAATAAATTAAGAAAAAAAAAATGCCATTTACCATAGCACCAAGAAAAATTTAAATATTTAGGAATTAACCTTAGGGAGTTAACACATTTCCACTGGTTTGAACCACCAGTAGTACATGCATGACTGTTCAATCAAGCAGCTATTTAACATTAGGTTATGGGATTCAAATCAGACCTATCGAGCAGCAACATGTATGAATTACAGCCCCGTCATGAACAGGTTAAAGACCTCTACAATGAAAACTATAGTACTTAAAGAAGGAAATCAAGGAGGACATCAGAAAATGGAAAGATATCCCCTGTTCCTGGATAGACAAAACCAGTATAGTCAAAATGGCTACACTTCCAAAACTGATACATAGATTTAACACAACCCCAGTCAAAATTCCAATACCATTTTTCAAAGATCTGGAGGAAACAATTCTAAAATTCATACGGAACTAGAAGAAACCTGGAATACCAAAACCAATCATGGGTAAGAAAAGCAAAACGGGAGGACACATAATCCTAGACTTGAAGTTATATTGCAAAGCTATAGTGAGAGAAATAGCATCACCCTGGGGAAAAAAAAAAAACAGGAAGGCTAAAAACATGCATTGAACAAGATAGCCTCTTTAATAAATGGTGTTGGAAAAACTGGCTAACCACATGTGGAAGATTGAATCTAGTCACATATCTCTTACCATGTACTAAAGTGAAATCAAAATGTTTCAAATAACTAAATGTTAAAACTGAAACACTTAACCTGCTGGAATATAAAATAGGTAAAAATATTTGAAGTCATGGGCATAAGCAAGGACTAGTCACGGGGGCTTCAACCATTGGCAGTGTCATAGGGGCAAAGCTACCCAAATCCTCTGGAGTTCACAGATTGCCTCAGATGCTGGATGTGGAGCTATGAGATTAAACCTCTTCCCTGCCGGATTTTGGTCTTCCTTTGTTCCCATTGCTTTCTGCACCTCTCTTTGCAACTTTTGGAATGGAAATGTCTATCTTGTGCCACTGACTATTGGAAATGTTTAACTTTAACTTTCTTTTCCTTTGTGCAGGGGTTCACAGCCAAGAGTTTGCCTTCCATCTCAGAGGAGAGGTTGAACTTGGACTTTTCAGCAATGCTGAAACTATTATGAAACTATATTTGGCAACTCTTAGAGATGGATTAAATGCCTTTTACATAAAGGGATGGATGTGAGTCTTCGGGGGTCAGTATGTTAGGCCTTGTATCCAAGTATCCCCCCAAAGCCTCATGTGGTAATAGGTGGGGCTTTAAAGAAGTGGCTGGATCTAGGGTGTGTAATGCTGGGACTGGTTTACAGTGCTAGGCTAGAATTAAGGGTGTTGGTATCTGTCCTAAGGGTGGGTGGCCTGGCTAAGACACAAGGGGTAGAAAGAAAGTCATTACTTGTAGCTTGCTGCCTTGCTGACTCTGCATTCTGCATGCCATACACTGTTTCTCCTCTGCTGCTCTGCCTACTCACTCTGCCTTGGAGTCAGGCAACTATGAACTAAAACCTCTACAAACTCTTAGCTTAATAAACCTTTCTTCCTTTAATGTTGGGTGTTTTGTCTCAGCAACAAATATACCTTACCACATTTTTAAAAACAGCATTTACATGATCACGATAGACAAAAATTGCTTCGTCTATATATTGTACATGTTTGAAATGCCAGGCTGAGATCTGCATTCTTAAGGATGTTCTACAACATCTCAGGAGTCTCTCTGAGCCACAGCTTATGGGTGTTACTTCCACTATACATTATTACAGAACCACCTAGTTGTGAAAAAATAACAATTAGTGCTAAATAAGAAAAGAGTTTTGGCATCTATGTGACAGATTGTATTCCAAAGTTAAGTATATTTGACTCTCAACTAAAAAAAAAATAGAGAAGACTCATATCACTTAAAACCAGATATGAAACTAAAGGGTATTACTTATATTACAAAAATAAAATAAGAATAAAAAGTACTGTGAACAATTGTACATCACCAAATTGGACAATCTAAATGGGTGTACAGAGTCTGAAAAACACAAGACCTGCCAATACTAAATGTCTACAAAACAGAAAATTCCAATGGACCTAAAACTAGACCTAGACCAGAAAGGAGATTCGATCAGTATTTGTAAATCTTTTAATAAAGAAAATCCCTAAACTTGGTTACTTAAGTGATGAATTCTGTCAAATAGTGAAAAAATCAACACCAATCCTTCTCAAACTTTCATTAAACAACTAAGTTTCACCTCTCACCTCTCACAAAAATAGGAAACACTTCTCACCTCATTTGATATGGTTAGCATTACCCTGGTACCAAAGCCAGAATATTTCAGAAGAAAAAAGAAAAAAAAAAAAGAAAGAAGGAAAGAAACACAGACCAATAAGGACACTATTAAAAATCTAAACAAAGTATTAGTGAATTTAGCAGCATATTAAAATGATTTTATGTTAAGATGAACTGGAATTTATTCCCAGAATGCAAAGATGGTTTGGTGAAAGTGACTGTAGTGATACATGCCATTTAATAGAATGAAAATAAAAACACAAGATTTTCTCAGCTGATACAGAAAAAAAATTTGATAACGTCAATACCCTTTCATGACAAAAACACTCAATAACTAAGAAGAAAAGAACTAGTTCACCACAATAAAAGTCATAAGTCTTAGTCTATTTACGGTGGAATAACATCACTACAGACTGGATAATCTGCAAACGAAAGAAATTTATTTCCCATGATTCTGTATGCTCAGAAGTCCCGGACCAAGGGGTCAGCAAGTTTGATGTCTGAGAGGCCCTCATGTTCACTTTATGATGGCACCTGCAACACTGAAAATACTGGAGTGCAAGACTCCACAAAACAGAGAGAAAGAACCACAGAGAGTGGAAGAGTGCTGAACTCTCCCTTTTAAACTTGCGCTGACCCCACCCAGGGAGATGGAGCCCTCCTGGCCTACTTATCTTCTCAGGGTCTCACTTCTTAATACTTTTATAATAACAATTAAATTCCAACATGAGTTTTGAAGGAAACAAACTTTCAAGTCACAGCACCATATATGAAAAACCCAGAGTGATCATCATGCTAAATAGTGAAAGAATGGAACTTTTGCTCTAAATTAGGAACAAGGCAAGGATCCAAGTTTCACTTCCATTCACCACAATACTGAAAGTTCAACCCACAACAATTACACAAGAAAAAGAAATTAAAAGCATCCAAATTGATAAAATTATTTCTGTTCACAGATGATATGATCTTATATAGAAAAAAGCCTAAAAGTTCCTCCTATTAAAACTAATAAGTTAAATCATCATACAAAGTTAACACACAAAAGTCAGTTGAATTTTTAAATACTAACAATTGCCAACCTGAAAATCTAATAAGGAGATTATGAAAACAATTTCATTTATAATAGCATCTAATAATGAAATATTTGACCAAAGAGGTCAAAGAATTGTACAATGAAAATTACAAAACATGACTGAAATAAATGAAAGGTACAAATTAATGAGACTATGTCTTGGGTTCATGGATTATAAGACAACATCATTAAAATTTCTTTATTAAAAGCTGTCTATGGGTGTGCTCAGATCAGGTAGCCTGAAGAATGGCTTCTGTGTTAATAACACACCCAACAGGAATCTTAGAGTCATTGTGACAAGGGGCCCAAAACTTGTGACTTCCCTTTGAGAAAATGTCCTACACATGCACTCCATACACTTCCACAGAGCTTCTGGATAGTACCAATGGGACAAGGCTCAGTAATGGGGGAAGCCATAGCATTTAGTGGGGGATGTGGACATTTCAAGTGTGTCCATAGGTGATCTGTTGGTAGTCCTAGATGTAAGACTTTGAATTTCTATTTTCAATAAATTTTAAAAAAATAATAATAAAAGCTGTCTAAATATTCAATGCAATCCCTGTTAAAGGAATAATGACTTTTTCTTGCAGAAATAGAAAAACCTTTCCTAAAATTCATATGGAATTTCAAGGAATCTGGAATCATCAAAATAATCTTGGAAAAGAAAACTAAAACTGAAAGACTCACACTTCTTGATTCAAAAGTTACCTTAGGCTGGGGATTTAGCTCAGTGGCTTAAGTGCCTTCCTGGCAAGGGCAAGGTCATGAGTTTGATCCCTGGTAAAAAAAAAAAGTTACTTTAAAGCTGTAGTGATCAGAACAGGATGGTACTGGCATAAACACAGGCAAATAGACTAAAGGAATAAAGATCCAAGAAATGAATCATCGTATATATGAGTAAATATTTTTTTAAGAGTGCAAAGATGATCTAATGGAAAAAAGAGTGTTCCACGAAAGATACTGTGAAAGCTTCATCTCCACATACAAAAGCATGAAAGTTGAACCCTTCACACCACATATAAAAATTAACTCAAAATGCTCAAAGACCTAAGTGTAGGAAATATTATAAAGCACTTAGGGTGAAAGTAGGACCAAAAGTTGGTGGTATTGGTGTTGGCAATGCTTTCTTTTCTATGACACCACAAGAGAAAAAATTAGTACCAGACCTAAGACTTCAGATCTAGTTCATTTGGTCCAAACTCCACTCTGAGTGACCACATCTGGTTTGCATCACAGTCCATGGTCAACCATCAGCTCCCATAACATCTCAGATCAACTCTGAGATTATGTGAACTGCTTCTTGTCTCTTGCCCCAGTCCCTTTCTCTATCTTTACAGCTCATCTTGCACATGTCTGAAAATACATTTTCTAAGTCACTTTATTACTTCTTTTAGTATTATGGCCAAGAATTTAAATAAGCTCATTAAGATCAAGCAGATGTGGATCCTCAATCTAGTGGCCTCCTGTCTGCCTATCTCTCTTCCAGGTATGGGAACACTCCAGGTATCTGGTCCCTACTGGATTCCCATCCTGGCCCTGTAGGCAGTGGGACTGCTGTGCCATCCTTACTCATAGCACCTCTTCCTTTTCCCTTCCACCTTCCCACTTTCACTTGTTTTTACTGTTACTGTGGTGATGCAATAGAATAAAGTTTTGATATTTGAATCAATTTTGTTTTGGGATTTCAATCAGTATTTTGGTAGAAAAACATCAGGTAGTAACTGAGGCCTAGTATGTCCACTGGCTTGAATACTGAGACAAGACACACAGGTAGAGAAGTAAGAATTTTGACCTTTGATTTTTAAAAGTTTGTGCTTTAGAAGAGATAAAGTATCTACAAAATTGTCAATATGAAAAAGCTCACTGCTTCCATTCCGTTCCCACAAAGTTAGATTGTTTTTCAGAAGACTCTTTGGGCTGGGGCAAGAGAGTGAGGTCTGCTTTTCCTCCATGGGCACCTGTAAAGGCCTCAGTACCCAGTCTCTGCTCATCACTTGCTGAGCCTTGCTCTGATCAGGTAGGTAATGGACGCTCCCACATCTCAAACAAGGTGCTGCTGCCCCATTCTGGAGGTAACAAGGCACAGGATTCTCTGTACCAGTGTGTAGAGCACATTGTGTGGCCTTCAGGGACCAGTGGCCTCTAAAAGTCCCATGGCCATGTGTGGTGGAGGCATGCAAAATCCCATGGTCCACCCCTGGACACCCAGATGCTTTTGGGCTGCAATTAGGCCCAGCTCTGTGGGGTCCTCTGAGGCCTGGTGACCAAGGAGTGGAGGCAGATATCACAGGCATGGGACAGGAGGATCAGGCACTCTTTCTCTGGCTCAGAATGCAAGCCCCCTTACTCCAAAACTCACAAACCACCCCAGGAGTCTAGTGTCATTAGGAGCTGGGGCAGAGCAAAACTGATGGAGGCTTTCTCAGCCCCTTTAGAGTACAGAGGCACACAGCAGATATGTAAATGCAGAGTCACATTCTTAAGCCTGTGAGAGCACAGGCCAAGGACACCATGTCGTTTCAGCAGTCAGGATGCACAGGTTCTGCTTCTCTCAGGGTCCTGAATCTCCCAGAGGAGACAGCTTCAGGGCTCACAATGCTGTGCTCATGGCAGCTAGCACATTCACACATGTACCTAGAGTACATTAGCTTTTCTAAAATTGTCATATTTCTTTCCTAAGATACTAACTTTGGGCTACTTCAATAAACCCAGATGGTGTCTAAGTCTGTGCTGTGGCTATAACAAGTTACCAAGGCTGGATCATTTATAACAACAGTTTTGCT
Source organism: Cuniculus paca (assembly GCA_004365215.1). NCBI lineage: Eukaryota > Metazoa > Chordata > Mammalia > Rodentia > Cuniculidae > Cuniculus > Cuniculus paca. The sequence continues at coordinate 14,285 of RJWT010012987.1, read as the reverse complement.
CACAGTTCTGGAGGGTAGAATGCAAAGTCAAGGTGCTGACAGGTGTAGTATCCGGTGAGGTGAGAAGCTCCTGCTTCCTAAGCAGAGACCTCCCTACTTAGCACCTCCTAGAAGCCTGTCTCTTAATACTGTCATGCTGGGTATTAACATACAAAATTAGAACACCAATATTCAGACCATAGGAGGGTGCTGCATCATCAATCTGAAATCAGTAGCCTGCTGATTTGACAAGTGGTTGGCTTGGCATCGATGGACCTTTGCTTTCTGACTTAGCCACTTTCTCATTGCTGGTACGCAATACCTGACAATCACAATGTAAAGGAGGAAAGGTTTATTTTGGCTCATGTTTTCAGCCCATAGTTGGCTGGCTCCAAGGCAGGATAGCACGATAGAGGGGCATGGCAGGAAAAGCTACTCAGGAGGCCAACTAGCAGGAAGAAGCCAGGGAGGGAGACACACCCTTCCAGGTCACACCCCAGTGACCTGTCTCTTTCAGCCAAGGTTCACCTCATAATGTCACATTCAGATATAGTGTCCCCGTGATTCAACCACTTTCACAGGCCCTGCCTCAGAGCATCTGAGGCTTTTGTGCAGAGACATTTCAGATCCAAACGATAACATTTGCACAAATGATTAAATGACAGTGGTGGTACAGTAGTGTGTTGGGAGCCGTTGAAGCTGGAAATTAATCACACATGCAAGGCTGGAGCATGACCATGCCAAAAACAAAGAGTGCCCAGGGCAAGCCACGGGAAGAAGCTGCTTCAGCCCAGAGAACACCTCACTCTAAGACAATCTGAACAGCGGGTTGAGAGGACAACAGGGTGTCATGTGACATTAAATTGCTAAAAGGTATAAATAAATGCACCTGCAGTGAGGGGCCAGTTCCTTCTCTCCCATCAGGAAAGTAAGGGCTCCGCCTGATCCCAGCTTTTGTCTCTCCTTTGTTTTCTCATCCTCTCACCATCCTTTCCTCTCTCTCCCAGGAACATCTAGAGCTGCAGCCAGTAGCTACAGTGGTGAGTACTACTGCCTTCCACAAGTCACTAGATGACCCAAACATCCAAAACAAGGGGACATTTTGAGTGCCTATTACACACATGGATTCTACATATTAATGTACATAGGGCATCCCCTGTGTATAATACACACACACACACATATATATAGAGAGAGAGAGAGACAGGCAGATAGACAGATAGACATACTGGCCCTCTATATCTAAGGAACTGCAGCCATGAGTTCAAACAAACATGAATTGAATGTATTCATAAAAATATGAGTCTGCACTGAACATGCACTGATTTTTTTTCCTGTCATAATTCCCTGAACACACTACAACTGCTTACATTTACATTATACCAAGTACAGGGGTGCCTCGATTCATGAACTTAATTTGTTTTATGATTTTGGAGAAGATGACTATTGTAATTCCAAATATTGAGTACGATAACCCAAGTATTGTAATCCCTTTTTCAGTCTTCCTCAAAATCCAAAAGTTTATAATCCCATTGAGATGTTATTGGAATCATGGCAAGTTAATTCCAATCTACCACCTCCAATGCAACCCACAGCGAGAGTAATGACACCAAGATATATTCAAAGTTAAGGGCAGCCAAGGGGTCTTAAGCCCAGTCCCTGTGAGGATGTATGGACAAAGGCCCTGATCCAAGACCTCTCCCAGAATTTATTATCTTGTAAAGAAGGGAGTGGCTTGAGGATGAGTGACAGGATGGTGGGAATTGCGTGAGTAACCTGAGCTGGCTGGCCAGGTAGGGAGAAAAGCATCTTTGCAAAATGCAAGAAGAATAACATGCAGAAAGATCAATCTGCACAATTCAATTAAGGTAGCAATTTTAGTGGCTTAAGCGCCTGCCTGGCAAGCACAGGGTCATGAGTTCAATTCCTGGTGCCACAAAAAAAAAAAAAAGATAGGGTAGCAATTTTATTGTTTTTGGAGGCTGTTGCTTCAGTTTCTGGTATGTAAACTTTTGTGCCCTGGGAACTCATAGCCTCTATCTCAAGGATCATATCCAGCTGAAATTCCTGGAGCTGACTGGCTCTGCCATCCTGCTGTGCTCATATCTTATACAGAGAGCACTATGCGAGGAAACAGGAGACTGATGGCTTTAGAGATTACCTACCAGTACCTCAGCTAGCCTTATTTGCAGGGCTTAGAGCCAAATGAAGACAGAAAGAAATACCATAGTCAGCTCTGTACATATCAGTATATGGAAATAAGCCTCGATGTAATCAATGTTGTAGCAATTGTTCTGCATTCAAAGGGAGTCACTCAACTTGTCTTCCACAGAAGATGACATTTGTGTTCATGTTGAGAAGATGGCTGTGGTCACGTTTTTCACCCAATTCAGAGTCTGTTAATGGAAGCAAAATCTTGCCAAATGCTTTTGTTTGAGAAGTGAATTGTTTATAAACAGAAGTGCTGAAGAACTGAGGTATTAGTGATTACAAGTAACATAGAGATGAGTTATGCACACGGGAAGATGTGTGAACTTTCTATGCAAATAGAATACCACTTTATTTAAAGGACTTGAGTGTCTGTGAATTTTGGTATGTATGAAGGATCCTAAAATCATCCTTCTAAGAACAACCAAATGTATAGCATATACTCTCTTCTAAGTCAGAAGCAAGACAGAGAAACACCTAGGGTGTTTATTTCTTGGTCAAAATTTTTAAATACCTTCCATGGTTTCAGTGTGGCAATTATAAACAGACTCTCAAATCAAACTTTGCTCCTACACATATTTTCTGCACAATATAACCAGGTCACTGAAACTCTCTTTACCTGAGTTTGGGCCAGATATCTGGGTAATGATGTCCCTTGTGTAGAAGATATAAGGGTTAGTTTAGTTCATGTCTGTAAGGCATCCCTCAGGAGCCAGACACAAAAGCACTCAGTAACACTGAGGGTTACCATAGAACAAAGCAGATCACAGATACAGGGACATAAAGATCCTATAAATTTTCAGACAGAGTGTGGAATTTACAGAATTCCCAACAGTAATTAACCAATAGTTATAGAGTCGGATTTGGCCTGTGTGCACCTACTGTTATGGAGGAAGCACTTAACGCTTGTTTCAAAAGCTAAAAGAAGTCTGATTTTGTGTTGGAGCAAAATTACACTTACAAGTTCCAGAATAATTTCACATTTAAACATACACACTGCATTTATCTGAAAACCTGTCTTTAGCTGAATGGTGTCAGAGAATGATGTTAAGCCACATGTATTCTACATTTTTTTAATGAAGTGTATTTGCTCAACATAACTTGGTCTGCAAAGCACAGCTCCAGAAGTTATACTAATCCATCTTGGAGCAGTAACAACTCCTGATTAGGCAGCTCTTAGACAACACAGAAACATTTTTCATTTAGCTATGGCAGTTTTACTTTCAAATTCTTGAGCCATTAAGACAAAAGGAAAAAAATCAATTAAAAAAAGGCAACAAAGTCCAATGAATAGACACATTAGTTCTTATTTATATGAATGTAGATTGAATTTGGCTAGGAATTTACTCTCTCAATGTTCAGTCCTCTAAACAGAACTAAAAGATCCTTATGTCCCCAGGTATCTCTCTACATTAGTGGGTTCCATGAGTGGGTGCTCCCAGCATCTATCTGTTAATGGATCCTATGTGTTGGTGTTCCAAGATATCTGACTACATTACTGGATCTCCAAGGCAAATGATGCTGGGTTTCTGCATGAGTTCTCATGGATAGTCCCTCCTGGTGGTGAATGAGGGGACAAGTTCTGGGAAGGAGGCATGGGGTTATGGCCACCTGAGGTCAACAGGACAGTGCTGAGTTTCAGCTTGTGACAAATGGAGCTGTAGGAATGCAGTGGAGTCACTTGTAGAAAGTTTTTAAAGCATGGGACACGGCAGACCATGGTTGGGATAAGCCCAGAGGTGGTACTTGAGTATAGTAGACCCAGAAGGCCAGCTTTGAAGAAAACCTGGCCAATATCTGGCTTTTAGTGCCATCAATACTGCGGTCATTTCCAGAGAGCCAGGTGCCATCGATTATACCACAGCATCCCCATTCCAAACTAAAGGAAGTAGATCTTGAAACAGAGGCAAGAGTCTATAGTCAGTCAGGCCAAGAGAACATCACCAGAAAGACACTAACTAAAGAGATCTACATTCCAGCAACAAAGTTTTTCCATTATGATTGACCTGTATCACTCAGAACACACACATATACCCCCAAAAATGAGAAAACAAGACACCAAAATGCGTCAAAAAATTTCCAACTCTCTTAAAGCGGATCTATGTGGAGAAAATTAAAAGGCAAACATTTGAATTATAAAGTAACAAAAAAGGAAACAAGAAACAGATCAATAAGGTTCTTGATGAATTCAAACCTGATACAACTAAATATATAATGGACTTGAATGAAATGAAGAGTGTACAAGAGACACAAATGAAAAGCTAGCTGAGCCAAAAGAAATGACTAAAAACATAAGCAAACAGTTTAGCAAAGAATTAGAGTCCATGAAAAGTTACCAAACAGAAGCTGAGGAAACAAAAATTTCTTTTGAAAGCATGGCCAGCAGAACTGACCCATGGAGGAGCGAGTGTCAGAACTAGAAGATAAGACTGATCTAAGTGAACATATATTCAGAGATTTTACCTTAAAAACAGCAAAAGAGCATGGAAAAAATGGATCCAACAACTTCAAGATGATGCAAAGACTAAGAAAATGAATTAGTAAACTATCAGAAGATGGTAAAAATGGTATAAAAATTGTTTATAGAAATCATAGAAAATTTTCCAAGTGTGGAGAAAAGTTAACATTAGATAAGGGAGGCATATAATACCCCAAATAGCCATAACCAGAAAAATTTCTCCACAACACATCATAGTTAAAATCCCAAAAGTTCAATGCAAGGATAGACTCCTTAAAGCTGTTAGAGCTAAGTAACAAATCATTAAAAAAGGTAAAACCAGTAGAATTATAGCCGACTTCTCAATACAAACTGTAAAGGCCTGGAGAGTTTTAAGTGAAGTGTTTCAGTCTCTAAAAGAAAACAACTTCAACCTAAATTAATAGATCTCACAAAACTACCTTTAAAATTTAATGAAAAAATAGATTAGAAGATACAACCCCAAATACAAATACATTCAGCCACCTTATCTTTGACAAAGGGGCCAAACATGTTCACTGGAAGAAAGATAGCCTCTTTAATAAATGGTGCTGGAAAAACTGGCTTTCCATATGCCAAAAACTAAAACTAGACCCAAGCCTATCACCATACACTAAACTAAAGTCAAAATGGATCAAAGATCTAAATATTAAAACAGAAACTCTAAATCTGCTGGAAAACAAGGTAGGTAGAACTCTTGAAAACATAGGGGTAGGTAGAGAATTCATGAACAAAGCCAAACTGCACGGGAAACACTTCCCAGAATCAACAATTGGGATCTTGTCTTGTTAAAAAGTTTTTGCATGTCAAAAGAAATCTCCAACAGAGTGAAAAGAAAACCCACAAATTAGGAAAAAATCTTAGTCAACTGTCCTTCAGACAAAGGTCTTCTATCTAGAACATATAAAGAATTAAAAAATATGAGGCCCTCGAAATTCAAAGACCCAATCCAGAAATGGGCATCTGAGATGAAAACACACTTCTCAGCTGAACAAATATGAATGGCAAAGAAATACATGAAAAAATGTTCAGGATCATTGGTCATTAGAGAAATGCAAATTAAAACAACTCTGAGATTTCATCTCACTCCAGAAAAAATGGCCAGGATCAAGAAAACCACCAACAATAAATGCTGGAGAGGCTGTGGGGAAAAAGGAACCCTTCTCCACTGTTGGTGGGAGTGCAGACTGGTGCAACCACTGTGGAGGGCAGTCTGGAGGATTCTCAAAAAGCTAGGACTGGAAGTCCCATTTGACCCAGCTATTCCGCTTCTGGGCATATTCCCAGAAGGAGTGAAATCATCTTACCACAGCGATATATGTGCACCCATGTTTATAGCAGCACAATTTGTAATAGCCAAATCCTGGAAACAACCAAATGCCCATCAATTGAGGAATGGATAAAGAAGATGTGGTACTTTTATACAATGGAGTACTATTCAGCTATAAAAAATGATCACATTGAGGCTTTTATAGGTAAATGGATGCGACTTGAGACCATACTCATAAATGAAATAAACCAAACACACAGGTGTTAACACCACATTGTCTCCCTACTGTAAGAAACTGAAAGACTCAATAAGATAGAAAATTCCTGATAAATATGGAGAAAAGGTTCTGAAGTCCAATGGTGCTTTTATTCTTTGATTTGATTGTTTTAAGTCCCTTTCCTACTATTTGAATGCAATACGTGAGAAGATAGGAACAGCTCTTTTGAAAAATGGGACACTACGGTAGCCATTGCTGGTTTCTTGTTGTCAGACTTGAAGGCCTGTAATGCTCTTTTGTTTTATCTGGTTTTATATTACTTTGTTTTGTTTGAGTTTATTGTCTGTAAATGTATGAACAACCATTTTGAAGAAAGCAAGAGACACTAGGGTAACCATTGTTAATCTCCTGTTGTTATGTTTTGAAAACCTGTATAGCTTGTAATGTTCTGTTTTGAAATGCTATATTATGACTCTATTCTGTTTTCTTTTGCTTTGTTTTGTTTTGTTCTATTCTCTTTAAAGAATTTTTTAAAAAAAAATTTAATGAAAAATAAGGTCTTTCTATGATAAATAGTACCTTAAGAAATTAAAGACTATCAAACCAGCATAGCAAAAATTTTTCACCTATATCTTAGAACAAGACAATGAAGTCAACAATGCCACAAGTTGAATGAAATGAATACCCAAAGCAGGGTGCGCCGTTAAACAGAAGAGGGAAAATGGCAACAAGAAAATAATGCAATGATAGGAGTAAGTCAATGTATTTCAGTAATAACATTCAATGTGAATGGTCTCAAATCCATGATCTAATGACAAAGGCTGGCAGATAGTAACAGGAACACAAAATCTAATGGAATTGTCATGGCTTTTATTTAGCTGTCCCCCAGAAGACAGATAAACTGATAGGTGGATTATGGGTGTGTGAGCCTGAGATGAAGCATGTGTGATACCTAAATTGGTTTAGCATGGTTCTGGGTGTGGATAATGGAAGTGTCAATCAATGGATGACACCAATCAATAGCCTGGATGGACTATAAAGGGACAGAAAGAAGACTTGCTGCTTGCTGTCTCCTGCCTTCTGCCTGCTCTGTGATGGTTTGTTTTCCCCGCGATGCCCCTCTGCCATGCCTCCCTGCTTTGTAACCAGCCAACTACAGGCTTAAACTGCTACGAGTTACGAGTTAAAGTAAACCTTTCCTCCTTTATCTTGTAGGTGTTGGGTGTTTTGTCTCAGCAGTGAGAAAGTAACTAAGACTAAGTCTGTATAAAAGAAACACATTTAATATAAAAGATAGGCATAGACTGAAGTCTCAAAGGATAGAAAACAACATTCTATGACATGGAAGCCCCAAAGCAAGCAGGAGCACCTGCCCTATTTTCAGACAAACTCAACTACAAGCCAAAGCTGGTTAGAAATGGCAAAGGTGATTACATATTGGTTAGAGGAACAATTCAACAGGAAAAAATAACAATTATAAAAATATATGCTCCATAAGCCAGCACACCCTGCTTCATAAAAACAACACTATCTGACATAAAAGATCAGATAACTATCAACACAATGATGGGAGGACCTCAATGCCCCATTATCACGAACACAAACCAACTATACAAAAAGTCAATGAAGCAAAGCTAATTCACAACCTGTCTTAAAAAATGTTTAAAGTACTATTGAGATCATTATTCATGTATATTATGATACTACTTATATAATTGTAGAATTATAAAATAAAATTATTTTAATTTACTAAAAAAAGTCAATGAAGAGATATCAGAATTGAATGACAGCTTTGAACAAGTGGATTTAATAAATATCTATGAAGTGTTCCATCCTACAACATTAGAATACAAATTCTCAGCAGCACACAGAACATTCTCCAAAACAGATCACATACTAGCCATAAAAAATGCTTATGAGATCATAGTTCAATGAAACCAGAAAGCAATGGTAAAAGAAAACACAAAAATTATGCAAATACATGGATATTTAGCAATATGCTTCTGAATAATAAATGAGTCACAAAAGAAATCAAGGGAAAACTTAGACAATTCCTATAATCAAATGATAATGCCATTATGTCACGGGAGAACGTACAGGACACATGAAAGCAGTCCTAGGAGAAAAGTTTCCTGCTGTGAATTCCCACTGTGGTGGATTAACTAATGAGCAACCTGTAACACCCAGCTGAACTGAATCAGTGTGGTGCTGGATGTGGAAGGCCCACCTGAGAATTGCTGCCAACAGCATAAAAAGAGAACTGGAGGGGAAGATGGAAAAGCATGTCATGCTGGCTTTCCTGATATGAATTCAGCTGTTCTCATCCTTGGAGAAGCTCAGGTCCTCACTGTCACTGAGGGTGGCTGCAGTTCTCTTTGGGGTAGCTGTGGTCCTTACTTCGAGTGTTGCTTTCTGCCTCCAGTGCAAATCCCTCAGTCTGCTGGCCCAGATCCTTCATTCCACTAATGCAGACTTTCTAGCTTCCATTGCTGACCTTTGGGCCTTCTCAGTGCACATCCTTGATACAGATTTGCATGAGACATTGTCTTGGGCTCTAGGCCTCCAGCTGGACTTGTGGAGGACACTGCCATAGGATTCAGGCTCTCAGCTGGATTCATTGGGTATCTAGTGTGTGGAGAGATCTCTCACACTTTTTTGCATTTGACTCTTTTGATGAATATTTTAAAAACAAATAATGTGTTCTGTATTAAATCTTTTCCCTTATAAACCCAGACTGTGACACCCACGTCAGAAAAACAGGCTGAGCCCAAATAATTAACATAATGCACCTCAAGGTCCAGGAGACAACAGAACAATTCACATCAAAAGCTAGTACGAGGAAGGAAACTATAAAGATCACAGTAGATATTAATGAATTCAGACTAAAATAACAGCATAAAGAATCAATGAGTTAAACAGTTGGTTATTTGAAAGAACAAACAAAATAGGTTCAACCCACCTTATCAAAAAATGAAAGAAAAGGCACATATTGAAGTTGGTTATTATTGTTAAGAGTCTTTTGGTGGAGTTCTTTGGGTTTTCAATGTAGAGTATCATGTCATCTGTAATGATAATTTGAGTCCTTTCTTTCCTATATGTATCCTTTTTATTTCTTTCTCTCGTCTGATTGCTCTGGCTACTGTTTCAAGTACTACATTGAATAGAAGTGATGAAAGTAGACATCTTCATCTTGCTCCTGATTTTAGAAGGAATGCTGTCAGTTTTTCCCTGTTTAATATGACGATAGTTGTAGGTTTGTCATAAATAGCCTTTACCAAATTCAGGTATAGTCCTTCTATATCTATTTTCTTCAGGCTTATCATGAAGGGGTGTTGGATTTTGTCAAAGGCCTTTTCTTTAACTGCTAATAGAATCCTGTGGTTTTGTCTTTGCTTTTATGTGGTATATTGCATTTATTGATTTGTATATGTTGAACCATCTTTGCATCTCTGGAATGAAACCTACGTGGTCAGTATGTATGATCTTTTTCATGATGTATTAGCTACAAAATCAACACACAAAAGTCAACAGGATTTGTGTACACCAATAATGAACTCAGTGAGAAAGAAATTATGAAAACAACATGGCTCATGATAACATTAATAAAAAATAATTGCCTAGGAAATAACCAAATCAAGGAAGTAAAAGACCTCTTCATAGAAAACTACAGCACTCTAAAAAAGAAATTGAAGAGGACATAAGAAAATCAAACTATGTCTCCTGCTTCTGGATAAGCAGAACCAGTATTGTCAAAATGGCTATACATACACACCCCTGCTTATAGCAGCACAACTTACATAGCTCTATCTTGGAAGTGGCCTATATGTCCATCAACAGATGACTATATAAAGAATGCTGTATATGTTCATAATCAAATACTACTCAGCCATAAAGAATGATAAATTTGCATCATTTGAAAGGAAATGAATGCATCTTGAGATCAGAATATTAACATAAATAAATAAAACATACAGGTTAATTATCACTTTGTTTCTCTTACATGAAAAACCAAAAGAATAAATGAAGGGAAATTGAAAGATAGATAATAGGAAATAGGTGGACACATTTTTTGCAAATGGGAAGGAGACTAAAAAATGGGTGGAGTAGGGAGGAAATGGAAAAAGAGGTGTGTAAAAAGAATTAAGATGTGTTACATACATGTTCCAATACCCAGTAACAAATGAAATTATTATGTGCCACAAAAATACACTGATAAAAATTAAAATTTTAAAAATAAAATAAAAAAGAAAACAATAGAAAGGATCAATTAATCAAAAAGTTGGTTCTCTAAAACTGTAAACAAGATTGACAAACAGTCAAATTTACTCCAAAAAGGAAAGAAAAAGCCATTATCAATGCAATTGGAAATGAAATGGGCAAAAATCAAAACATACCATTAAATATCAGAGGATAAGAAACTACTTAAAAACTACATTCCAATATATTGGAGAATTTATGAGAAATGGAGATATTCCTAGATACATATGAGTTACAAAAATTGAAGATAAAAATCCCTGAATAATCCAATGACAGTGAAACAAAAGAAATAATGAAAACTAAACTATAAAAATCCCAGATCCTGATGGATATCTACCAGAACTCCAGAGAAGATCTAATGCCAATACTTCTCAAACTCTTCCACAAAATTGAAAGGGAAGGAACAATGCTAAAATCATTCCCAGAAGTTAGCATTACACTGGTAATAAAAACCAGGCAACAACTTTAAAACAAACAAAGAATGACAAACCAATCTCCTTAATGCACATAGATGCAAAAATGCTCAAAAAGATGCTGACCAACAGAATACCACAAGTCATTAAAAACATCATATGTCATAGCCAAATTTGCTTCATCCCAGGGATGCAAGGATGGTTAAACATGAAATTTAAAAAAGTGAAACACATTGCATAGATAGAAGCAAGGAAACAAAAGTCACATGATTATTTCAAATAGATGCAAGTTGAGACCGTACTCATAAGTGAAATAAATCAAATTCACATGTGTAAACATCATACTGCCTCCCCTGTGTGAGAAACTGAAAGAGTAAATAAGGTCTAAAATGTACAATAGATATTGTGAAATGGGAGGAAATTGTTCAAAAGGAAAAAGCAACTAGGATGGGGGAAAGGTGAAAAGAAGGAAGGAAAAAGGGAAAAAAAATGCAAGTTAGTTATATTACTAGTATCCCTTAGTTCATTGAAAAGAAGGGTTTGTGCTAATATTGATTAGAGAATTTTTATGCCCATATCTTATACTCTGAGTAACTACTTTAAAGATAACAATATGCAATGATATTGCTATTCTCCTATTATTTTGTTATTAAATTTTACTTTTTTTCATAAAATAAAAAAATAAAAATAAATACATCCAGGAAAAAACTTTGACAAAATCCAACATGCATCTATGATTTAAAAAAAAAAACTGATGAAAAGAGACATGTAAGAACTTAGCTCAAACTGACAAAACTCATTTATAACAAACTCACAACCAACATCATTATAAAAGGGGAAAAGCTCAAAGCATCACCTTCAAATCAGAAACAGTACAAGGGTATCTGTTCTCGCCACTCCTTTTCAGTATAAACTTCAAATTTCGCCAAAGCAATCAGGAAAGGAAAGGAATAAAAAGGATATGAATAGGAAAGGATGAAGTAAAAGTATTCTCATTCACAGATGATATGATCCTTTATGTAGAAGACTCAGAAAACGCTACCAAAAAGTTCTCAGCACTAATGAATAAAGTCAGCAAGATACTAGGAAAAGAACAACACACAAAATGCAATAGCATTCATGTATATAACCAAAGAATCCACCAAGAAAGAAACTGGGAAAACAGTACCATTCACAATAGCTTAAAAACTTAAATACCTAGAATTAACCTAACCAAGGGAAAACTATTCTGAAAAAAGAGGCCAAAGAGGAACATCAGAAAATGAAACATCCCTGTTCCTCAGTAGACAGAATGAATATCGCCAAAATGGCAGTATTACCAAAAATGATACACAGATTTAATTAAATGTCAATCAAAATATCAATAGCATTTTTCACATAATAAGAAAAAAATTCTAAAGTTTATATGGCACCAAAAGTCACAGAATAGCAAAAGCAATCATAGGAAACAAGAATAATGAGGGGGAATCACAATCCTGGTTTTCAAGTTATACAAAGAAGCTAAAGTGATATAAATAGCACAGAACTGGCACAAAAGTGGACATGTGGAACAATGAAGAGTAGAAGGTGCAGAAACAACCCTAGCCACATTCTGTCATCTCATCTAGGACAAAAGGGCGAAAAATATATGTTGGAGAAAAGATAACCTCTTTAACAAATGTTGTTGGAAAAACTGGTTATCCACATGCAGAATCATGAATCTAGACCCACACCTCATCTTGTACTAAAATAAAATAAAATGGATCAAAGACCATTATTAAAGCATTTAACCTGTTACAAGATAGAAGAGGGAAAACTTGGAAGATGTAGGAATATAGAAGACTTTCTGAACAGAAGTGCAATTGTACAAAAAATAATACCAAAATCAACAACTGAGATTATATCCAATTAAAAACCTTAAAAGCACAGGAAAAAAACAACAGAGTGCAGAGACAATCTACAAATGTTAAAAAAATTGCCAGACAAAAAATTCTTGGACAAAAGGCTAATGTCTAGAATATGAAAGAACTCAAATACATAGACCCCCTCACAATAAAACACGTAATAAAAATATGGGGAATTGAAGCAAATAAGACACTTCACAAAAGAAAGAGTATAAATGGCCAATACACACATGAAAAGTTTTCAGCATCTTTGGCCATTACGGCAATGCAAATTGAAATAACACTGAGATTCATTCTCACTCCATAAAGAATGACTATCATCAAGAACTCAAAGACAAGAAATGATGGCAAGGTCGGGGGAATAAAAGAACCCTGTACTTCACTAGTGGAGATATAAAGTAGTACAAACAATACGGATATCAGTAGGAAGATTTTTCAAAAAACTAAAAGTAGAAATTCTATCCATCCCAGCTATTTCTTTTCTAGGCATCTTCCCAAAAGAGTTAAAGACGTCATATATGCATACTTCATTTATAGCAGCACAAGTCACAACAGCTAAATCTTGGCAGTGACCGATATGTCCTTCACAGATAAATGGATAGAGAAAATGTAGTTTACATGCACAATTGAGTACTACTCAGCCATAAAAAGAATAATTTGAGTCATTTCTAGGAAAATGGATGCACTTTGAGGCCATAGTGCTAAGAGAAATAAGTCAGATACAAATAGGTAAATATAAGGTAGTTTCTCTTATATGAGAAACTTGAAATATAAATAACTAATAGAGCAAAATAAAACATAGATGATAGGAAATAGGGAAATAGAAAGGGGATCTGGAGATAAGGGAGATGAGAAGGAGAGGAGTGTAAAGGGAAATAAAAATGGTTCAAGATGTGATATCTATATGTACCAATTCCCCACGGTGAATGTACTTATTATGTATCACAAATATATATTACTAGAACTGGGTGGGGATTGTAATTTTCTCTGGGTCCATGTGACAGAATACAACCCAAATGAGATGTGGGAAATTTTGCTGGTGTCCTTCTCTGTGGCAGCAGAAGACCTTTGATCTTTCAGAGTCCTCTGTTTTCAAAGGACAAAACCAACGGTGAATGGGGATATCAGACCTGCATTCCATGGTCACTGGAATGTCCAATAGAGCTAATGAAAATACGGAGTTCTGGTTCAGGACAAACCAAAGCCAGGGACTTAAAACCACCAGAACATTGTGTTCATCACTGTCTTCTTCCTTGATGTGTTTTCCTTCCTCTTCCTTCTCTTTGGAAATCAAATATTGCTAAATCTGTGGTCCACGTGACCAGAGAAAACAAGAAAGACACACACAACTTACAGCCACGGAAAACTTAGAGCAGTCCAGTTATTAGCATCCAATCTGCCTCTGCTTCTCTCACTTTCAATTTCAAAATCTGGTCTACCTGGGGTAGGTGTCAGGTACCAGGCGTGGTTACTGTGTGGGATAGGTAGAGTGTCCCATGTAAGTGTTAGGACTGAAAGACAAACTGAAATACTAGGGCAGGTCCTGTCCTGAAATAAAACCAGTGTGTCAGAGGCAAGCCTG
>RJWT010012986.1:0-22052 GCA_004365215.1 Cuniculus paca | reverse complement strand
GTCTTAGAGCTAGAAGGAGCAGAATTAGGACTCAAATATTACGTTGCTATTTGTTCGAGCACAGGTCTGTGAGGTATAGCACATTTTAGGTCATTCTTGAATGCTAAGCTAACTCCAAGACTGTGTCCTCATTCTATATAGTATCAACTATGTTAAGACAGAATGAGGGACATCTACAAAAGCTGGGTAAGCTAACTGATGTTACTGATTTTCTCTATTCTTTCACATCTTTGATTTTCACTTTAGACTACAACCGCACGCACCTAGTAGTGAAACGTTAATGTTAGTCAGACAAATATGAAAAGAAAGAAAATATGAATCAACCTATAGGTCAGGGACAATTGTAGGATCTATTGTATGAGCACAAAGAAAAGTGAAAATGTTGTCCAGTTTGATCCAACTAATAATAGGCACATTATTTTAAGAAAGGAGAATAAAATTAGGTGAGCTACTTACCCAGCATCAGAACTGTTCCCACAGAGTAAAGGTTCCAGCATGCCAGGAACTGTGTAAAAATTTGCTAGAAAAGTTGGAAGAGGCAGGAAATGAATAGGCAGATTTAGTAAATGAAAGAATAAGGTTACACTGTTCCTAATAGTCCCAGCGGAACAGCTATTGATTTTAGCTCATATAAATCTTTTCCAACAGCAGTGAAAGCAGATGAGAATTCCTTTCCACTAAGGATTTTCCTGTATATACTTACAAATTAAAACTGCTAGTCACAAAACCTTTGGTGCAATGGTTTCTTTCATAGGCACTTGAGTTCCACCAAACCTATATGTCAGGTTCCGATACTTGAATAAAAAGTAAGTTTAAAAGTGAGCAAATTATCTAAAGTAAGTTTCTGAGCTCTCTATCCATTGTATACTCCTTTAGACAATTTTAGTGTTCTATTCTTTAAGAGGTCGGCTCATTGGAAACCCACTTTTTTTCTTTTTTCCCCTCTGGCACCAGGGATCCAACTCAGGACCTCGCACTTTCCAGGCAGGTGCTTACGCCACTGAGCTAAATCCCCAGCCCATAGTATTCTATTCTTAAAACTTATTTTTATCAGGATGTTCTAGAATTCCTTACTGGGCACAGGTTACCTTGTCTTATTTTAATCCCTGAAATCTCTTTTGCAGCATTTTCTTATGGTTACTTAGAGGACTTTATTTCTCAGGAATGACTAGTCATGCTATTGCTAACTTTTTCATTCGTTTACAGAAATACCACTATACCAAATTTTCGTTAATGCCAAGGTCAAAGCGCTTTGGCTCCTTAAGTGAAATTATTAATCATAGCAGAATCAAATGGTACCTTAGAGACTGCCTAACTCCATAAACCAGATAAATTACTAAGATCTACTAGAATAAAGAAAGCTAAATTCCACAGGCACATTCTGGATTAAGTGCTTAAATATCCCTAGTAATCCAGCACGGAAAATTCTAAGCCTGAATTTGAAAGCAAAAGCTTAAGGGCATAGGTGAAGAAGCTGTAGTTTCATTTGGCTTCAAAGGAGTAGAAAGGAAAGAAATGGAGAGAAGGCTGATATTTGAGAGCTTCTGACCATAATCTCGCCTTGAGGAGAGAAACAGGAGGGAGAATGACTTTACACAGCTACTTCTGGTAGCACAGCCACTCTTTCCTGTGCCCAACTACTTTTTTAAGCCCCATGGTAGCTTCTGACCATATAAACTACGGACAGGCTTTTCCTCTCCCAGGGAGGAGCCACCTACTTTTATTGTTGATATACTCTTCCCAGTCAAAGCCTTTGGTGCCATTTTCAAGATAGCTCTCGTTGAAGTTTATGGGCCACACAACACACTTGTTTCGAAGGTTCCCCATGAACAGCTGCAGTCCAATCAGGGCGAAAACACTCAGGCAGAATACTGTCAGGATCATCACATCTGACAGCTTCTTCACAGACTGAATGAGGGCACCCACAATTGTCTTCAGGCCTGAGGAGACAGACCCCCGGAACCACAGTCACTTAGAAGCCCCCCTTCACCTTCCCTACCCTCCCTCCTAGCCTCAGCTTCTAACTCCTCCCCACAGTACAACCCCCAAAATATGGTCATGGTGAGAGTAACAATGGGTTGGCAAAATGATCAATTTTCACAGGTATCTATTTCTGTCATAATTCTTAAAAAGCAAAGCTTCTCCTACCAACATGTGGCTCCTTTCCTCCTGGACATGCTTTCCTGTCTTCCCACAGTGACCCAGACTCTCGCTCCTCAGGGCTGCACACAGGCTGTTCTCTCTGCCCAGATGCTTCCTCCACCCTGCGCTGTCTAACTTTTCATCATTCGTGTCTCAGCGTAATGATCACTTCCTCTCATCGCTTCCCTGCTTCTCCAATTCTTCTTCCTTCCTTACTGATGTTACCGTTGTAGTAGCACTTTATACTTTCTTTGACAGCATTGGTCATAGTTATAATGAACTTTTCATAACTGTTTTATTCTGTATCTATAATGCTTGACCCAGAGTAAACAGCTGTTTAAAAAACAACTAGGAAAATGAAGGATTAAGGAGGCTTCCAGCTTGGAAAGGAAACCAACAAAAAGTTTAAAAGCCAGTAAAAAGTGAGAAGGTACAATAATTTTCCAAGAGCTCTGGAAATACCAAAATGCTGGAAAGGCTAATTATTTTCAGTCCACTACTTTTCTATTTAAAAACACACCTTATCTGTATCACATATATGGCTTGCTTGCACAATGACTTTTTTTTTATCCTAGATTAAAACAAAAACACAATCCATTTTGACTTCAGGTTCAAATTTGACTCCGAAGAAGGCAGATTTCATAATTATACAGGGAAAAGTCAGTGATGGGATAATACAGAAGAACATGGTTGTATGCTCGCACTGTTTGAATGAGTCTACATGTGAATTTCCTTGGCTTACCTAACACTAGGCTATCATAGCACATGGCCAGCGAAACAGACACTTCTTGTGGCTACAGGGCCAGGGGGAGAAAGAGGCAGGCATGCAGGCCTCAAGAATGGTTTCATCTCTGATCCCCTTTTGAAGGCAAGAGGATCAGACTGACATTTAGGGGAATCCCAATCTTGGCTTTGAAGTGTGGTCAGGTATCCACTAATCTTAACTTGTGTGATTTGAGCAACACCTCTAATCTCTTGGATTCTGTTTTTTCATCTTTCAAATGGAAATAATTGCAGCTCGGTGATAAAACATTTGCTTAGCATACACAAGGCCCTGGGACCCAATCCCCAGCACCGATAAGTTAAAAAAAAAAAACGGAGACAGTTATAATTGAATAGGAGTGTTGTGAGGATTAAATGTTGTATAACACACTTAACTACTTCATGGTGTACCCTGAGAATTACTTGGGCAGTGAATTTGTTTATGTACTGACTATTCTTAGTTAGCATCACTAGGTGTCATTTCAACCAGTTGATTCTTGTATTGCATACATCTGATAAAACTGTTGCTTTCCTATTTCCTGTTATATTATTTTATAAAAAACTAATGAAAAAACATGCAATTTTTGGTCATCGTGTATTTAAAAATAGAGTAGAGATGTTTGCTCATTTGACTAAAGTAGCTGGAACTTCCAACTGTCCTTTATACCTAAGTGCTTGAGAAATCATTGCATTAACGGTATGGCTAGGTAAGAAGGTGTTGGTGGTATGCAATGGAGGGAAGCCACCAAGAAGCACAGTGTCCGAGGCTTATGGGATGTATTTCCATACTGTTGCTGAGACACAGAAAAGTCCTTGTTATATT
The DNA here is from genome assembly GCA_004365215.1 of Cuniculus paca. Classification (NCBI taxonomy): domain Eukaryota; kingdom Metazoa; phylum Chordata; class Mammalia; order Rodentia; family Cuniculidae; genus Cuniculus; species Cuniculus paca. The sequence continues at coordinate 18,325 of RJWT010012986.1, read as the reverse complement.
TTGACTGGGTCAGGGTCTGCATTGGGTCATTAATCTGATTTTAGACTTTTAACATTATACAGGTCTACAGTTTTCAAAGTCAGAGTATTTTCAAAAGAAATACGGGGATGGTCACTAAAGAAGAGTTGTAAAGCTTCTTTTCCTGAACTTCTCCATAAAGAGTATACAGTCAGCTCTCCTGAAGGATTCAGACAATTGTCTTTTTTTTTTTTTTTTAATGGCACCGGGGATCGAACTCATGACCTCGTGCCTGCCAGGCAGGTGCTTAGGCGGCTGAGCTAAATCCCTGGCCAATCATCTATCTTTTAAGGCTTCTTCTATTGTTACTTTAACCGGAGTATAAAACTACAAAACAGTAAATAGATGAGTTTGTCAAAAACAAGTAACTTAAAAAGCATACAATTTTAGTATGGATCTGATCTGATTTTCCTGGGTGGGAACTCTGGACAGTTCCAAGCCCACACAGCAAGAAACTCTAGGCTGTGAGCTCCAATGACACTATTCCTTCAGAGGAAGCTCTCAGCAGCCTTGTTGCATGAGGCAACCTCTTAGTAGTTACGAGTGTCCAGATGCACATCCCTTTCCCTACAGGAATGTGAAACAGAACCAGAGACAGCCAAGTAGTCTTTCCATGTGGGGGCGTGGTGACACATAACTGTGGCAGCCATAGTCCCTCATCATATTAAGATATGTCTGAGAAGTAAAGGAATTTAGCACACAAGAGAGGAAAAGAAAATAAACCTATATAGAGAATAGAGACCCAGACAAAGTATTTCCTGGTACCTGAGGCTTTCTGACTCAGCATTTAGGTTTTTACTGGCCTTGAGAAGCTGTTCCGCCCCTGGGTTCCATGAATTAATACTATATTCTTTCATTTGCATGCACAGATGCTCAAATAATATAGCAACCACACATGGCATGGCACTCATCACTTCCTGAAGAGATCTGAAGGTTCACGACAGCTGGTTGAACATTTCTGCTCTATAAGCTGGATGTCAATGTTGAAGAAATCTGGACCGATGAGTCCAAAAGCTACAAAAGATTCTTCAGGTGTGCTGAAGTCTGAGGCTTAGAACATCTTGTTGGTAAGAGTTTATTCAGCTTTCACAAAGTCTGAAGTAGGAACTTAGTTAGAAATGATATTCAGCTGCTTGTACTTCACAGCGGCCCTGAGAAACTAATCTTATTTAAGGAAGAATAATACCTAAGTAAAATTAACTACAGTCATCTAAAAAAACTTATTCTTCAAGATTCTCATCCAGATCCAGGAGAAAATTAGAAGGAACAGAAAAAAGAAAGATGATGTGGCATAATGTCTGTAGGTGAAGGAAGGCATATAATTACACAGCAAAATTAAATGTAAACAGTTACTGAATTATACAATGGTCCAAGCCAAAAGTCTTCTTCCTTCTGGTAGGATTGATAATCGAGAATTACCATATTTGCAGAAACATCAATGCCAGCATATGAAGATGATACCATCGACGTCTTTCCTAAACTTAAGCTCTACAGTCACACCAACAGTGGCTAACCAACATAGTAAACAGATCCCAGCAAAAGTATTTCTGCCTCCACCAACACAGGTCAGCAGAGGCAAGAAGTTGCGGATGGAATTCCTGACCTGACGCAAGCAAGAATGGAGAATGCCACTGTTCTGGCTGCAATGAGAAGCTGTCTTGCTGCTTCTATTGGCTCACAACACCACATGCCAGAACAAGCAAGCTACTGACTGAAAACCGATTATCCAAAACAGAGCAGAATGCTCCTTCAAACGACTCCTACACAACAGAGCGCGCGACAGAAGCCATGTGGGGGCAAATTGGACAGCGAGAACTCTTAGAAGTTACATTAAATAGCATTGGTATGTATCTGGGAAGATGTTAATACATTTACTACAGACCCCAAAAAGATAGCTGGACCCAATCTACAGAAAGGTCAGCAACCAGACAGGAAGTCAGGTATTTCAGGGATTTTGAGAAGCAGATGAAGCTGCTGCTATAGGATTCTACTCTACTCTATGTCCAAAGGCACCTCTAATTCCTGTCATCTTTCACAGTGCCCAGAAATCCCTTGAACAAATGAACAAAGCCAGCTTACGGGCTATGTCCAGAGAAATTAGCTGTATTGAGATCAAGGTCTTCTACCATTGTGATGGTCAGATAAATGTTAATTCACCTTTCTGTTTGTAGCTCAGATTGAGAAATTTAAGTGGTTTGAAGCAATGTGAGCTAATTCTTCCACAAAATTAATACTGGTACAGGACTCAGTAGCAGTCACGAGCAGTTCTCAGCCCAGGAAAAAGAACACGGCTCCATTCCCAGATTCTGGCTGGGGCCCAGACAAGGCTGAGGAAGTACAGCCTTGTCAATTTTCCTGCTGCAAATGCATTCCTCACAAAGATGGTTCTTGAAGGTTCTCCAGATAAGGAGTAACCTGGAAGAGACCTGCGAGTTGTACACTTACTTATTGAAAACCAGATTCACATCACAAAGTGTGACCAAAACTTTTGGCCCTCAAGAGTGGGTCAGTAGGATCTTGTGAATCTTTGGTGCATTTCTTCTTAGGACCACTATTAAATTTTAGTTGTCTTTCCAAAGAACAATGCAGAAGGAGAAATATAAAAGCAACGAGTTTGAATACATTCTGAAAACACTTTTTCTATCCCCCTTCACTATGCGGTAGAAATGGTCACATTTGCAATGCACACATTTAAAGAAAATGCTTTTTTTGTGAACATAATATTGGGATGTGAAAGAGAAGAGCCCATCATTTTTCCTGCTTTATAGCTGATCTCACTGGCTAGGAGTGAAAATAACAGAAATGAAAGCAGAGAAATAAGATATCCAAGAGAAAAGTAATCAAGAAGTTATAACTCTAAAGAGAACATGATGGTATTAAGTTAGAGCTGGTGAACATGGGTAAGTAGTGCTTTAGGGGAGCCCTTTAAGTGATGGAAATGAAAAGGAACTGACAAGTCTGATCTCCCAACTGCTTCTTGCTATGCTATTAATTGCCCTTCTCCAAGAAAAGCTTGAGAAACCACCTTTTACATTCTCACTTCTCCTTTAGGTGTTTTATTCCTGTGGCATATGATCAAGGAATGCAAAAGATGACATTTTTGACAGTTGCTTAGAAGTTCATTTTTTTGTACCCACGTCCCAAATAAATATACAGTGAAAACAAAGTTTTAAGACACTAATTTTTAGGTAGAATGTTTCAATGTCAAGTTGCATCTGACAAATTCTAGGCCAAGCCAATTTAGAAATGGTGTCTATTAATGATTTCTTAGCACAAAGTAATAAGCACACTCCAAATTGACTGAAACAAAAGGGAAACCACAAGTGATAGTATCCAGTTCTAGAGCTAGTAAATAAAATGGGTCAGAATATGAGTTTGATCTTTCCTGAGCTTTATAAGCTAAAGGAAAGTATTTCTTATACAAAAGGGCTGGGGTTAACTGATGTTCCTCGCTTTCCAATGTTCTGGAGTCCTGGCAGCTCAGACACATTCAAAATATCTATCAGATGCTAAGGAAGAACAGCATCAGCCCAGGGGAGATACAGTGAATATTCTAGAAAAGAATAAATTCTCAGGAAAGGAACTGAGAGTTGGAGAGTTTTGTGAGACACTATAGGCTCCATGTCCGCTTCATGGTCATGCTCTTCTATTCTGGGTTTGGCAGCTTTTGCAAAAGCCCATTATCAAACGGAATGGGAGAAAGTAAAGAGAGCAAATAATTCCATGGAAGTGACCCACAAGAAAACTTGGTATGTAAAGTAATATGTTTTATTTAGTTAGTTAGTCTTTTTTTTTGTTTTTTTTGGTACCAGGGATTGAACTCATGATCTCACGCCTACCAGGCAAGTGCTTGAGCCACTGAGCTAAATCTCTGGCCCTAGTTAAGTCTTTTTGAGACAGGGTCTCACTATGCATGCAGTTCAGGCTGACTTTGAACTCACTTTGTAGCCCAGGCTGATCTCGAACTTGCAACAATCCTCCTGCCTGACTCTCCAGAGTGCTGGGATTACAGGCATGTGCCACCACACCCAGCTATGGTTTTGTTTTTTACTAAGGGACATTATATCCCAGCTCTGTAACACTGGAATCAAAATGACTAAGATTTTCAAGGAAGAGACAGGCCCAGATCCACTGGCTCATACTGGTGGCCCCACACTGGGATGAGACCTGGGCAACTGCAGGTAAGACAACAATCTGCAGGAAAAAGTATAACAGTCAAATTCATAATTTTCCATGGGCTGAGAGAAGTCTCTCCAGGAGGGAGACATCAACTACTGGATTTCTCTTACTAATTCTAAAAGGTAGAATGGAGAGCAAAAGAATTAGAATTCACAACCATTTCGAAGAAAACAAGACACTAGGGTAGCCATTGTTAATCTCCTATTGTTATGTTTTGAAGACCTGGATTGCTTGCAGTCTGTTCTGAAATGCTATGTTGTGTTTAACTCTGTTTTGTTTTGTTTTGTTCTCTTTAAAATAAAAAAAAACTTGAAGAATTAGAATTCAAAGACATTCTTTAATTAAAAAAATATATATATATATGCCCTCTACTGACGGTGATCTAATATTGGCTTTAGCATCCTTAAAGTTATTTTCCATCTCAATTAGCTTCCCAAAGCCAGTTCAATTGGGGGTGCTTCTAGAAACAGGAATCTAGGGATTTCTACAAGGGGTGAGTCACATGACACTATGAAGCTGATGTCTAAATCTTGATATAAACCCTTTCTTTGGGCTTAGGTTTCTTCTTTGTTATAGTAACTGCTACTACTACAGTCATTTTTGGAGCACTGCTATGAGCCAGGTATCATGTTATGGACACTACACAGTTTTACACATATGTATATCACTACAGTATTAAGTAATGTAACATCAGTCAAGAATTATCTTGCAGAAATGCCCTGGTCAAAAGTTAACCATACAGCACAGACAAAGACAGAAATGATGAGCTAGACTACAGATAGCATCTGCTGCCCCAGTTAGTGAACAGAATGCAGCTTTCCAATTTAATTCTGGAAAAGAAGTTTAGAGATCACAAGAACATAAAGAGACAGATGCCTTGCAGAGTACTCTGGGGGAAGTGAGCAGAAAACATGGGATCATATTTAAAAGGGCCTAGGGTAGGAATGAGACCAAAGGAAAAACAGAAGTAAAGTTTTGGCACTCCGGCTGCCTGAGAAAATTAGACAAAGGCTACCTAAGGGTTTAGCTTTATTGAGTGTCTTGTAAACCACATTCCAAGTCTGTCCACTCCAGGATACTACCTCTGTGCTTCATCCTCACTATCTGATATTTAGACAATGTTGAAAAGGGGAAAAGAGAAATATTTCTGAGTCAGCCACGAGGGGTGAGTCACATGATCAGACTACCTCTGTTCTCTATGTCCCTAACTGTACAGAATTGCTGTGGAAAGATGCCTCTAGGGAGAGTCCTTTAAAACCCCTAAACGCAACTAAAGTTCAAAGAGCATCAACACAGTCTTGACTTCTGCCAAGTTACTGCCAGTCTATCTTAGGCTTGCAAGACTGACCAAATGTCTTTCTTTCCAGATTTCAAGACTGTTCTTCAGAAAGAAAAATATTATCCAGTCGCAATGATTTAAATTAAGGGATCTTAACCTGGGGTCCATGGCTGGCTTTAAGGGAGGTCTGTGAACTTTCACCTGAGTTTTAAAGGGATCCAAATCTTCAAAAGGTTAAGAGCCACTGAGCTAGCTCAAATAGGACCAAAAAGAAAAAGGCAAAAATTTTAAAGAGACTGTCAATCAACGACCTCTCAACCCACCTCTGATTCCCTGTTTCTGCACTTTTTGTTTGCCCATTTCTTTACTTAGTTGTATCTTATCTTACCTTTGAGTTTTTAAAGCAGCACCTGCACATGCTTTCTTTGGGATTCATGTCTGAGAATGACCCCTGAATATATGTGTAGTAGATGTATACTGGTTCTCATTAGAGTAAAGCAAACAGCAGCAAAGCATGGTAAACAGTGGTTATTAAAGTTCAGTTTGCTAACCCCAAGGGTCTTAAATTTGTCTATAATTCTGGACTAGTTAACTGGGTGGATCGCATCTGCTATTAAATAATTCCATTAGTACAGTAACAATAAAACTCTCTGAATAACATTCCATCAATAAACCATGCTACAGGAAGCCTAGAAACCACAAGCAATGGAATGATGGGAAAGTTCACTGTAATTCCATGGGCCAGGATTTAAATGATTTATACACAAAGAGACAGCTAGCTCTGTGATGATTTTTTTCAAATATTGTAAGATCCAAGGGATTCTTAAGCACATGCCTTTTCAAAAGCATGAATGGAATGGGGGCTGCATGCCTGGCAAGCACAGTCAGAGAGAATTGCCTCAGGACCAAAGGGCCATTCCAGAGAATGTCTCTAAGGACAAGCATGCAGAATGCAAGGCCATATCAACTGTGCTGGCACCAGTTTAGAATGTGGTGGACACAATGAATGGAGGGAAAGAGGAGATGCGGCAGTTCATCTTGTGCACACATTTTCTCACCTGGAATTACAGAGATAGTTTTCAAAGCTCGGAGAACCCTGAATGTTCTCAGCGCTGAGACATTGCCCAGGTCCACAAACTCTGTCACATATCTGTAGTAAGGGAGGTCACACACAGACACAAATGACAAACACAGACACAAACACAAACACCAAAGGAAAAAACAAAACCACAACAAAACAAAAAGTACAATACGTCACATCAGGGCCCTAACCCAACACCTAACACCAACCCCGGGCCATCTTACCTGGGATTACCGAAATAGTTTTCAAAGCCCTCAGTACCCTGAAAGTGCGTAGAGCTGAAACATTGCCTAGGTTTACAAACTCTGTTATATACCTGCAGAATCAAACCAAAGTTAACTTGTAATGGTACCACCGGGCGAGGGTTTGAGGATGGGGGAAGAAAGGGTCTTATTTACAAGTTATAATTTCATTTTTTTTCCCTGAAAAAGAAAAATTTCAAAATACAAACATTTAAGAAACACGTCTTTTAAAATAATTGGGCAAGGAGAATTCAATAGTGTATCAAAAAGAACTGGTACAACCAGGAGGTTCTAGAATTTACTCTCTTAATCAGAATAATGATGCCCTAAGCCCAATCAAAATGACTTTATTATTAGCCCATTTACATTTTTTTTAATAAAAAGAAAGGCCAAAAGGCATCAAAGGCTTATGTCTCCAAGTTTTTGAACTACTTAAGAAAGGGAGGGAAGTTTCTATAGCAGGAGACCTATGATAGCAAACCTACATTGAAGTACTATTCTAGTTGCCAATGGCAAAAATGCCTAAATGACTACATATATGTCTTATTCAAGAGATGTATGCATATGTTCGTAGTTCTAAAGTTTTATCCTGTAACAGAAAAAACTAGGGCTCAGAAAAATCCAGATCATGAGATCAGAGCAAATACATATTAAATGCCAATTATATCACCAGCTCTGTGTTTAGCAAGGACACTTAGATTTTCAAAGGACACCAATGTGTATTTCATAATGCTGAGAACTAGAAATTCTTTTTATATACCAGAAAGTTAAAGTTCCACTTTTAAATATTTAATGCATAGTGTTAGCCCACATTTTACAGCAGGAATACATCTTTTGACCTGATGCTCAGATCCACACATTCGCAAATACTCTCACATTCCCATGCACACGTGTGCACATGTACACACACATACATAACCTACGTAGCACCCCTGATACCTCCAAGTTGCAAAACACTGTGCGACTGAAATAAAAATACTAATGCCTGCTAAAACTCTTCTTTCATCGCTGTTTCCCAAAGAGACACTTTTCACTGCTAAAACAATGTACTAGCAGCAGGTAGCAAATCTATGTGGAGTTACATGGTCTCTACTAACAGAAATTTCAGGTTAGCAACTCTTTAGGAAGGGCCAGTCTGGATGCCTTGTTCACATTTTGACTCTAAAGTGTGCTCTTAAGTCTGTGACACCTAGTCAGCCTCATTATTTCATGCATGGTAAGACATTCCCAGATAACACACTTCAGTCAAAGGCGAAAAAATTTCAACCCTCCAGAGAAACAAACCTAGGTCAATGTCATAAGGAAAAATAAAATATGAGTGACCACCCATGGGGAATCACTCCCTGCTTTCCCCCTGCTAACTTTCCCCACATAGGCACTGTCACTACCTGAAAAACAAGAGGTCTTCATGAGCAAGAACATAGTATAACCAGGCCTAACACAGTTACTTATTAAGCCCTAAACCATAGTCTACAAACACACTGTCATGCCAAAACACTCAGTCACACACACACACACACACACACACACACACACACACACACTCTTACAATCTTACCCAGAACACCAAGAAAGTAAGTGGAGAACTTACGCCATCATGATGACACTGAAATCTAACCAGTTCCATGGATCCCGTAAAAAGGTAAAGCCATCTATGCAGAAACCTCTTGCAAGGATTTTCACTACTGATTCAAATGTATAAATCCCTGTGAACGTGTACCTGTGGAAGAAATAGATAGCTTGAGGCAATTCCAGAATAAACACAAACTTTAAATGAACATTTAAGATAACACTTACCTGAGGCCTGGCTTCAACACAGACAAAATAGAAAGCACAGAGCCAAAGCAGGAGGAGTAAGCCAGGGGAGCAAGGAAGCTTATGAATGAAACTGACTGAAATTCCCACACCAGAACTGTGGAACACTGCACTAGGGCATGAACTGTACTCCAGGGAGATAACAGCGTACTGCTACCTACCATAATTCATGCTCTTCTTGGAATAGTAAAAATCCTCAGAGCTCTGTATAACTTTGAAGTGGAGAAACAAAAAAAGGAAAGAAGTTGGAGAAGAGAGTACCATCAAGAACTGAGGACACAGGGTGGGGATGGGCCACACACAAAGGAATCAGCACAAGAAAGGGTGGAGTTGAAGGGAGCACTTTCCAGAATGTAACTGTTCTTTCTAGACTTGACTTCTAGAGATAGTTCCTAAATTCCACCTGTGTCTTCAGTCCTCTCTGTGAAAGAGTGGCAATAACTACTTTTTTCCTTGATGGATAAATTGTAGCAAAACATTAGATTCAATTACTAAAAAGTCTTAAAACAACAGAAAAATAGGTACTTACTCCACATTCTTCGACCACTCGGGAGGGTTACTAAAAGTCATGAATACACAGTTGGTCAAAATAGTGCACATAATGATCATGCTAAATACTGTGGAGAAGAGTCAAGGGGGAATATATGAAATCTGGCCTTTATTTTTTCTCAGAATACAAATACATTTTGCATTGGATACCATGAGATCTAAATCAACAGCCTGAAAAGAGACAAAGCACAGAAGAGGAGGAAAAGGCAAAGTGATAATGAAAACTATTTACCATCACTAAGAAAGAAAGACACTATAAAGAACCCCACCAGAGCAGAACTGTGGTTGGATAGGATGGGACAGCTATTCTTTCAAAAAGGCTGCCACTGTTCTACATCTTTTGTATAGGACATTTCTGGTTCCTACCACTTTTACCTCACCTACGGAATAAACTTCAAAATATTTATTAGTAACCAGAAATTAATTATAGTCAACTAGACTCTAAGCTCATCAGATGAGAAAAATCCATATTTTCTAGTATCGACTTATTGTTAAATTATTCCATATAACTAGCTCTTCAAAAATCTACATGTACCATAATTAATGGTTTGCTTTTCCCCCTAGCCCTTTTGGAGGGCTAAACTGTCTTTGGGAACAAGGCACCAGCTGATATGCACTGAGTATGTCCAATGTGGGGAGGCAGCTGTGGTGTGTTAGGTAAGCCTTTGATGAACATCATCACCTGCATGCTCTGAGAATTAGGTGATGGGGCAAATGCATTGATCTTTCTGACAGTACTTAGGAAAGTTTGTGGGTAGCAAACCATTTTATTGCCATTTCAATTTCATCCATGATCTTTCTCAGCACTTTCTGTTCTTGTCTACTGAGAACAATTAAATGGTTTTAGGGTCAACACAAGTTATCAAACTGTCACTTAAAAACAAGCACAGGAGTCATTTCTTATTTGTTAACTTGTTTGTTCTTGTTAATGGCACTCCTGTATTCTACTTGTGGAGTTTTAAGAAGAGAAAACATGTCCTTAACTGGATTTTTTCTTTCACTACTACTGGATTTCTTTCAGGGGCCATATCATACTGTTTGGAACCAGAAGGACCCTTTCTCTGAAAGAAAACAAAAATTCCATCTCTAATCCAACAGAAAGGATTAATTATTAAAGCATGTAAAGTATTTATTTCCCGCAAACCTTTAGGCTTCAGAACTACGTTGCTTGTAAAGCACAGATTTCAAAACCAGGTTGCTAAATTCCTAGAGTTCCAGTGGAGAAGCTTACTAAACTGAACCATTAAGTTGCAACTGCTGGTCCCTCTGGAGGATATGATACTCTCTGAAGCAAGGACTAAGGAGTATTAAATTAAATTTCAACCACACAAATTTAAAAATCACTATGCAAAGTTGCCTGACTCATCACATAATTTTTCATGTGTCACATGCTCTCCTATATGAATAGTATATAAAAAGGTAACATGAAAAAATTGTCATTTTTCAACTTAAAGGGAAAAAAAGCTCAGAAAAAAGTCATTTCTATTCTGTAATCTGCATCTAAACCTTTGTATCAAGGAGGCTATTTCTTCTGATAACCATCACAGATACTTTCTAAACTTACTGCTCAAGAAATCAAAAAAGTTTAAGGTCAATCTCTAAGGCATTCATTCAACAATTTGCAACTCAAAAAGTAGCTTTCAAAAAAATCCAGTATTGTGGCCGGGGATTTAGCTCAGTGGCACAAGTGCCTACATGACATGCACAAAGTTGTGAGTTTGATCCCCAGTACAAAAAAAAAAAAATCCAATATTGGATCTTAACAAGGTAAACAGTCTAATATGGGAATTACTGAAAAGTCAAGATGTCAATAAAAGGTTACCATCTCAATTTGTCCCTCATAATGACACCAACAAAATTCCAGGCTCAATAATACCATCCTAAGAATAAAGAGTTTCTTGAAGTTCAGCTTGGTATCCGGCAGCACCTCTTTCTTAAACTCTGACTGAGGGGATGGTCAACTGTACCACTGATAAGAAACTTAACACACAATTCAATGGTCAATACTGAAACACACAATCATGCAGTTGCTACATTCACTCCTCATTTGCAGAAAAGGATATGAATGTATCAAAATTTTAATAGCTATTCTTCTTATCAGGTTAAAAGGACTTAAAATGTACAAGGCAGGCGTGGCACTAAATCTGAAGAGAGTTTTCCCTCTGTTTAATACTACAAAGGTCTGTGGAGAAAGAAAAAGAGAGAAATTATTAAAACGTTAAGTATAAATCACCATATAAAACAACATATTTCTAGGTAAGAAATAAACTCAAAGGCACTTATAATTTTTACTTCCCAACTTATTTTTTAAGGAAGAATTCTTACGGTAACATATTTCCTATTTTCTCACCTCCCCTCCCTGCCCTGCTCCAGATTATATTAGAAATAGCTGGCACAACCTTAACAGTTTTACACTGAAATTATACCTAAATTATCTATTCCAGGTCTGGACAAGGTACTGAAGTTCATTATTTTTGGATTTAATCCTTCAACAAGTGCAGCTATGTGTCATACACGTTGTAGGTGCTTATCAGTGAAAAAGGCAGTGCTGGTCTGGGAAACTTACATTTCAACAAGCTAAACAGATAATAAATATAAAATTTAAAATATAAATTATATAGGCTGTGAGACACAGAAGGTGGTATATGTTATGGAAAAAGGAAGAAGAAGGAAAAGAACACTGGGGCAAAGGATGAATGGAGAGGTGAACATTTTAAAAGAATGGTTAGGGTAATCCTATTGGGAAAAGAACAGAGCAAAGACTGGAAAGAAGTGAGAAGACTTCTTCATTTAATCAATATTAACCTACCAAGTCTGCTTCATTTGGCTTTTAAGAGCCTTTGGTATTAGCCTTGCAAAAATCGTTCAACTGTATTTTCCAGCATGCATTTTCCTATCTATACAGATTGGTCCATCCTCCCAGAACAGCTTACAGGAATGCATAACACTGGCCTTTGTTCACATTACTCAACCTACCCTAAATACCTTCTCTCATCAACTCAATTCCTTTTGAGCATCCATTCTGTGCCAAACATTGTGTTAAGCCCCAGGGACACAACATTGAGTAGAATCGTACTTTTACAGAAGATGTATGTGAACTGGTAATTACTATGGAGGATAAGTACAAAGTTCAAAACTAAAATATCCATAATATATGAGGCAGCATGGGTGGAGATAAAAAGAATTAGAGAGGATTCGGAGTAAAGTAATTCATAGTTGGAAGGGGATTTAAAGGAATGACCAGAGAAATTGGGCAGGTAAAGTGGGGAGGGATGACCAAAAAAGGGAACAGGATAGCATGTGTAAAAGAGCACAACAGTGCGTAATTGCAGGTTGTTTTTAGGGAGGTGACAAAGAATTCCATCTTGCTGGAAAACAGGTCAGGAGATGCAGCAGCCTGTGACGCTGGAGAGAGATGCAAGGTCTACTACACTGGGGGACCCTAAGGAGACCAGGCCAGAGGCAAATACCAAGCGCAAATAGCCAAGTGCAAGTAATTTTAAGTAATTTTTATTGCTTTAATTTAGAGTGATATGTGCTTATAATAAAAAATAATAAAGAGTAACTTCTGTCCTATTACCCAATAACCTTTGCTGCCAGTTTTTTTGTATATCCTTCCAAATAGTTTCTGTATAAGCATACAGATACATCCTTAAAAAGTCTCCTCAAATGAGATTTTACTATAAACTCTTCTGTACCTTGCATTTTAAAAAATGAGCCCCCACAAGGAAAAGCCCAGAACCAGATGGTTTCACTAATGAATTCTACCAAATGTTTAAAGAATTAACACACACTCTTCCAAAAAATAGAAGGGAACATTTCCCAACTCATTCTATAAGAACAGTATTACCTTTGTACAAAACCAGAAAAAAAAGAAAACTCTGCATTAATGCCCTTTATGAACATAAACAGAAAAAGCCTTGACTAAAACGCCAGCAACCAAATTCAGTAGCATATAAAAGGGATTATGCACTACAACCAACTGGGATTTAGCCCAGAAATGGAAAGGTGGTAAATCATACAAAAATAACTAAGTTAATATGCTATGTTAATAAAATAAAGGAGAAAAACCACATGACTATCTTAACAGATATTAAAAAAGTATTTGATAGAATCCAACATTCTTTAATAATCAAAAACTTCAATGAACTAGGCATAAAGTTTTCTTAACCTGATTAAGATCATGTGTGAAAAATCCACAACATCATACTTCTTTTTTTACCCCCACATTCAACACCTAGGTTTTAAGCTCTGTGAAGGTCTTCCCTCCAGTTCCAATATAATGTCCACTCCATGAGCTCCCAATACACAGTTGTCAGCAGATATTTTAAAAAACATTCCTTTCCCTTTCTGCTCGTTCCTTTCCTAATCTGCCACGGTCACCCAGTCTCCTAGGAGGAGAAAAGCAGAGCCACTCTGGAGCTACGTATGTTCTGGACATGCCCACTGTAGCACCCTGTGTTGATGCTCTGTGTACTAATATTCTCCCTGCACTAAAGCGTACCGGCTCTGGTGTGGTGTATCACTGAGAAGGCCTAATCTTGACAGCTAGAAGAAATAGTAGATCTGGAGTTACCCTGAAACAGGTCAAGGGCAGAACTATGGTTGTTCTTCTTGGCTTCTTTAAGAAACAAATAGGACGGACTACCCAAAACCCCTCTCTGAAACACTTTACCCTTCTGGGTTTCTGTAGCAACTCTATGAAAATGCCAGGCCTTTGAAATAACCTCCTCATTCAACTTCATAATATTCCTGTGAATTATGCTGAAGGAGGAATTATTAGCCTCTGTGCATCTTACAAAAGCTCAGGAGAGGGACACCACCTATAAAGGTCACTGCGGCAAAGAGCAGGGTATTATGCTGAACTCAGAGCCTCTCTACAGCTTCTACTGTGCTAGACTGAGAGGCAATTTCACGGCTATCTGGTAGAGAATGAAGCTGGTGTGGGAGATGGATTCTCTGGTGAATGGGAAATTTGAGCCCCTGGGGTATACTACATAAAGACACTAAACAACAATGAAAGAACACTGGCCCATGTCCTAGAACCTAAAAACCAGCAGGCCAGGCCTTTATTAAAATACCTACCTGCCTTAGCAGGCCAACAACAAGATCTGAAAAAGTAACGTACTCTGCATCTTCCATTTCTCTTGTCCCTTAATTTAGTCATGATGGAAGTACAGATCTATGGTACCACAGAGGCCATTTCCTATCACAGAATCAGCAGCTACAAGGTCTGGCATACAGCAGATGCTCAGTAAGTGGCTGCTGATTGGTTAATGAACAAATGCTTACATTGTCTGAGGCAAGGGAAAAGGTGAAAAGGAAAAGGAAGACATCGGGTAGTTGAAACTGTTACACCTCGGTTCAAGAAAAACTAGGAGGTAGGAAGGACTCCGAATCAGTGATGAGTAGTAAGTAGAAGACTGTTGATTGTGAGGGGAACTACACATTTTTAGTAAATTAAACTGATTTTGCAAGTAGAAAGGCTTTACTAGGAACATTTGACGGGTGAAACAGAAATTTCATAATTTAATTTACTGAGTAGTTCACATAAAATAAAAATAATTTATTACCCCTTTCTAAATATTTATATCCTATATTTTCATCATGTATAACAAGTTTTTTTTTCTGGTACTGGGGATTGAACCCAGACGCTCTGCACTGACTCACATCCTTAGCCCCTTTTTTACTTTTTGAGAGAGGGTCTCAGTTGCTAAATTGCCCAGGCTGAGCTTGAACTTGTGACACTTTTGCTTCTGCCTCCCAGAATTCAACTCAAAACAGATCTTTTCTCAATTCAAAGAGAAAGAAACACCTGGTCTACACTGAACCTCCTGAAATGAAAGCAAATTCTCCATACTGTAAGTAGCAAGCTGCATTACAACAAAACATACTTTTCATTAAAATAATTGAGATTCACGAGTAATTCATAAGCGGTTTTTCATAAAGTGAGATGGTGTTTGGCTCAATATAAGTACTCAAAGCTTAGGAATTTCCCAGTTAGCATGGGAAAAATTTGCTTGCCGAGTTTAGTGAGGTACAGAATACATTCAGTGTCGGCAATCTTTCTGCAGAAACACACAGGTGGCAAGTGTTGTATGCTTTGTAGGCCATACAGTCTCTGTGCAAGAACTCAGCTCCACACAAGCAAAGACAAGGTGTAAACAGACTAGCATGGCTGTGCTCCAACAGTACTTCATGGACATGAACATTTCATATAGTTTTCACATGCTCACCTGTTCAGGAATGTAAAAACCACCCGCTTAGCAGGTCAGATGAAAACAGATGGAATAACAGATACAATCCATGGGCTATACTAGTATCAGTTCCTGACCAAGGCCAGACTGCCTGCATAGGAATCATGTGAGTAGCTTTTTTTAAAAATGCAGATTCATAAATCCTAGCTTTAGACATTCTCCTTAAACCAGACTGCGGAGGAATCCAGGAGCCTGTGCTTACTAGGTTTAGGGAAACAGCAGATCATCCCTCAGCTTATGACCTGAAATGTGTTTGTCTGTTTGTTTGTTTGGTATTGGGGATCAAACCTACCACCTCGCGACTGTCAGGCAGGTGCTTGTGCTGCTGAGCTAAACTCTGGCCCTGACCTGAAATGCTTAGATCATTCCTCATCTACATCTACCTATCTGGATGGCCTGGATGAGCCACTGCATCTCTCTGGATCTCATTTTCCTCATCTGTAAAATGAGAGAGGCCTGCCAGATGGGTGTGCCCAGGTCCTTTCTGGCTGATATCTGTGATTCTACGATTCAGGTATTTTACAGAATAGCCGAGATGAAGTGCAACAATATTTTTAAGGAGAAAGTCTATTAATACTTATTCTTTCACATTACATCTTGGTAGAATTCTCGTGAGGTACTTATTTTATCCTGTGAAGTTAGTATGTCAACCCCAGGGACAAGAATGCTTGACACTATCCTCATAACCGTATTTACGTCGGCAGGGGGCAGCAGGAAGCAGTTTCCTGCAGAAATGCATCTGAAATGTTTTTCCCTGTTCTGTCTTCCCTGCTTCATCCTCTGTTCTCCAGAGAACAGTAAATATGACAGAATGAATGAATAGGCATGATTGGGGATATGCTGACTTTTTATAAATATATAATTTAATTTTAAGTCATTCACATGGTTGATTAAACCTCCACCATTGCTGTTAAACTGGTGGAAAGAACCAGAAAAGATTCATCCCTTGCTGAACCCTGTGCTCCAACACCAGATCCTTCAGTGCTGCCTGAAAGGACAGCAAGCTTCAGACTCTTCCAAGAATACTTTGTAAGCAACAATTACTTGATGTCCATAAAGTCCAATATTATTTTACGTAATCTGTCTTAAATTAGATCATCGTGAAGTAAATGAGTTAAAGGAAAATTGAAATTGGACTGTGGTTTACTGCCCAAGGGGAAATATCAGTTTATAACAACACCAGTGAATGCGTTAGAGCATAAGGCCCATTAAGAGCTGTGGAACAGCTCTTAACGAATTATGGCATGGAGTATTAATAAATGTGTCGTGCCAGCATAAAATGAGCCTTCTGAAAAGCACAGGCTTTTCATTTCTAATTAGCAGTGTGGGGCTTGGAGCACATGATGTGAGAGCATTGCCACTGCTAACTCGGTGAGACGCTTCATGTGTCTTTGGGGCCCATGAGTAGAGGAAGGGACATTGTGCACAGCCAGGTACACTCATATATTTACCATACAAATCCTAGCACATGGTGAATATAACACAACACACAAGATTATCACAATACTATACCAAGGCCCACTTACTAGCATGTCCCAACCTCCACTCCAACACTATAATAATTTTTTTAGCCATATACAGTATAAATTAAAACTACTAAGGGTGCAAAAATATGAAAGAACGTTATGCAGGAGAATACTTAGTGCAGGCAGTGAGTATATTCACAACAGCCGCTCCCTAAAGAATGTTTATCACCCAGTCCCTGCTTTGCTGTGGAGCACACAGCCAGAAGAGTGGCTCTCCACTCAGCCAAGTTTTCACCTCCTGAGAGGCCATCATCTCAATTAGGGCAAAGGTAACTTGCAGGCATCTGATGACCTTTAAGTTCTAATGAGCAACTCCACAAGTGGGTAGACAGGAACTAAACCCCTTTGAGTCTATCTGGCTATGTGCTATTGCCACTAACTTACCTCGCAGAATCCAAACCCTACATCTTAACTGTTCTGATCTCTAGAACTACCTAACCCTCTCATTCTTAGTTGACTTTTCTGGCCTTAAATTCTTGCCTTTATAAGTCTGTTAAATATACCTTGTCTTCTCAGACCTCTGCTCCTCTTCTGACACAGGCAACCGGCCAGTTGTACACTAATCAACAGCAGTTTGGCATTCCTTTCTGAGCAACTATGTATACAGTCAATATAGCAGGCAACAAATAAATGTTCATTTAAAATGTCCTTGTTTTAACAAAGGAAGATACAAAGCAGAATCTAAACAGATTCTACATCAGGCCATGAAGTTCTTTGGAAATGTTTTGTCAAGTCAAAAAGACTAAACCATGTTGCAGAGTCTTGATGTCTTAATGCTAATGGTAATCTACCTAGTGGATCACTCAAGTAAAAATCACAACGCAGTTTCCCCAACTTATGAACATTCCAGTTGTGAACTTTCACAGATATGAATGGTCCTCAAATTATGAAATTTGTAGATGTGAGCAAATCATGGGAGTAGCTCATGAGTCTGCCAGATGTTGTCACAGCTGTGCTGCTGTGTGCTTATGTACAGTGCAATAATGTACAATAGTACAGTGCTCAGAGTCCAGGATGTTTAGAAGCAAGAAGAGCAGTGGTGATGTGAACAGGACCGCTAGGAAGTGCAAAGCAATATACACTGTAGATTTGTGTCAAAGGTGTATAAGACTCACTCTGTCAGACTTATGAACGAATCCAACTTATGAACGTTCTCCTGGAATGTTTTGTAAGTTGGGTTCTTATCTAGCCCCACGGGGTCCCAGGAAAGTGCCAGTAAAGGGTATAACTAGATTGTATTTCCAGAGTCCTGGGTCCTGATAGGACTTAGCTGCTCTTAGAAATCTTCCTTCTTTCCCTTTTCCCTTTTCCCTTTTCCTTTTTCCCTCTTTTCTCTTCTCTTTTCTCTCCTCTCCTCTCCTCTCCTCTCCTCTCCTCTC
>RJWT010012985.1:0-22053 GCA_004365215.1 Cuniculus paca | reverse complement strand
CCCAGGTTGGTCTCAAACTTGCAACAATCCTCCTGCCTCAGGCTCCTGAGTGCTGGGATTACAGGAATGCACCACCATACCCGGTCTTTTAAGAACATTTTGATATTTTTCTGATTATATATTAAATTTCCTGGGGCTCTTCCTTTTCACTTGCTACTATACCAATATATGTACTCTGTAGGCCAGAGACAACCTTTCCTCTGCAGCGAGGAGGAAAACAAAATAAACAAAATAAACTGCTCCACACAAGAACTACACACTTTACTATGAGCAGCCCATTTAATAAATACATGAGGTTGGTAATAGTTTCTCTCATCTTACAGGTATATAAAAATCTTATGGATTGCAATGGAATTCTCCTGCTCCAGGGTGAACAATGAGTTGATGATTTTACACCTCTGAGCTTAATCGCTCACCCCTACTGTGATATCATTCTGTCCATATAGAACATAAATACAGTCTGGAAGAATGTTCCATTCCCTCAAACACAACCTTTCTGGGTCATAGAACTGTGTCTTTCAAGGTATGATAAAAAAAAATACAATGAATTCAGGGGTCATGTGCTATCCAGCAAGAAGCCAGGCCCTTAAAGGCATCCTGGTGTGTTCTAATCCACCTTATTTACCAAATCTGGAATCATGTCAATTCTGGCTCTTCATTGGAGTCAGAATAACTGTGGAAGGTAGTTTTATTGAGTTGATACAGGACATCAAGACAGCCATGACAGAGCGACTAAAGACACTCAGAAAAGAGGACTTCCAGAACTGCTTCATGAAGTGGCAAGGACATGTGATAAGTGTGTTCAAGAAGAAGGGATGTATTTGAGTAAGATTCATGGCAATGTATCTTTTACTGTAATAAAATAGTGTAAATTTAAACATCCACTGTTAATTTTTTGTCATACCTCGCACATTTGGATGAAAAAGTATAACTTTAGATTATTTTTATGAACAGATTACAATAATTTAGATAGAAGAAACTCATTGAACATCTGAAAGAGATAAAATATAGAAAAGGAGAAGAAAAGGGTATCAAGGAGGAACTGGGGTACCAAAAACAATTTCTTCATCATTTTTCATTCAATGAACACTGTTGACAGCAGAGGCACTATACTACTGATGGAATATAAGCCACTTAATAATACTATTAATCTCTTACATAGTCTCCAAAATAATTTTTCTCTATTTCTAAAGCTACAACTGTAATCCAGGAAATAGTGGAAATTCCTAGATAAGTTGCTTTTGAAAAGACAGCAAGGTAGAATAGTTTATTATGAAATCTATTCATTAACTCAAAAATATTTTTATTTTCCAAGGTCATGATAAAAATGAATAAAAAGAGCAGAATACATTCATGACCAGAGAATGTCTTTTACACAATTTCCCAAATAAAACCACTATAGTCACATTCTACCCAGCAGAATTCAATTGGAAATTAACAGCTGTCTCAGTGAAAGTTTAATCCACGCTAGTTAAATACAAAATTTTGTTTCCAGAAGCAGCTGAAAATTGGACAACTACAGCTCCCAAATGTGTGACTACATTACAGTGTTCTTTCTTGTATGTGGCATGATGTGTTAGTCTGAGTTCTCTCCCTGTGACAAAATAGCTGAGAAAAACAGCTTCAATGAAGAAAGGTTTATCTTGACTCACAGTTTCAACCTAAGGTCAGCTGGTTCCATTATTTATAGACTTGTGGTAAGATGGATCATCATGAAGGAAGGAGCATGTAGTAGAGGAGGCTGCTCACCTCATAGCAGACACAAAGCAGAGAGAGCGAGACAGAGACACAGAAATACAGAGAGACACAGAAAGTCAGAGATACAGAGTCAGAGAGACAGAATCAGAGAGACAGAGAGAGAGGAGAGAGATCAGGGATGAACCCAAGAGTATGCCCCCATGACTTCTTCCATTCAACCGGATCTCATTTTCTAAATTTCCATCACCTTGCAATTATGCCATCAAATTATAAACTCATTAAAGGATTCATCTGCTAATGAAGTTAAAATGCTCATGAACTGATCACTTTCTGAAAATGCCTTTTCTGAACACTGCTGCACTCAAGACCAAGCGTCCACCACAGGAGCCCTCAAGGTGCATTCTGGATCTAGACTGTAACACATGATTTCTCTAACACTGCCACACTACAACCTCCCTAAGCGCTCTGTCTCTGTCTCTCTCTCCCTCTCTCTCTCTCTCTCTTTCACCCTACTGGAAAGCAAAACCAGAACCTGTACTATATCTGTAGCCTTCATTTTTAGACAAGTTCTTGCTAAGTCACTGTTTCCTGGGCTGGGCTCAAACTTGCAATCCTTCTGCCTCAACCTCTTGGAGTGCTGGGATTACAGACACATCCAACACAGCTAGGTTGAAAATTGCACCCTTAAACTGACTTCAATGTTATGTTATGTTATGTTATGTTATTTATTTATTTATTTTTGGTATCAAGAATCAAACTCAGGACCTTGAGCTTGCCAGGTAGGCACTTATGCTGCTGAGCTATATCTCCGGCCCTTCAACATTATTTTAAAATGCAGTTTCATCGTGTAAATCTGTAACCCCAGAACCAGATACGTGTCTTCAACGAGATCAGAAAAGTAGCCCTACATTTGTTCTTGTAGTTCATCTAAACTCAACACTGATTTTCCTTCATGTAGTTTGATGTACACGGAAGGAGAAATGGACATCGGGAACACAGAGTTCTCCTTAAGGCATTACAAGGTACCCTTTTCTTTGTATGGCCATCAGTCAGAAGGCCACTACCCTAGTGTTGCTGTCACCCTCTGTAAAATGCCAACATTTGTTCCAGTGTTTCAAACACTTCACATTCTTATTAAAAGTCATTAGATAAGCAACACAAATTTTCCTTATGTGAATAACTCTTCTTTCTGTTCTCTCCCTCTGAGCTTATGTTTTGCTTCATTGTAGATCCCTATAAATACCAAATCATAAAAGACTAAAAAATAAAAGTAAGGTATTTTAGTCCACTCATTTATTTAATAAATATGTATTGAAACTCTGTTGAAAGCAAAATACTACCTAAATTCCTAGAACCTCATGTCCAAGAAGAGAGATAATTCACATTTACAAATGGCTACAAGAAAACCATATGTAAGAGGCTCCAAAAAACAGGTGTAAAGAACGTGCAACAGAATTTCAGAGAAGTAGCTATCCTGATGACCAGACTATTCAAATAAGCAAATGTTTCTCGTCTATTGGCAAGTTGGAACACGCTCTGTTCTCCTGAGTCCTCCCCCTATAACACAGGGCTTGGAAAAGTAGGAGGTTCCTATCTCTGAATATCTTGCTAGCAAGACTTTATGTTATTCAATCAATGTCAATAATAGGCACTTGCATGAGATTTGGAGGCAAAGGGGGCACAAAGTCATATTATTGTCCCTTTGACAACAGTAAGCCAATTAGGTGAGTTAACATAAAATAGTTCAGGTTTTTAGTGACTTTTGACCTTCACCTAAAAATTATTTTCAGGGAGCAGTGAACTTGACTTGTCATTTCCTGTGGTTATTTGAATTTCCTGATTCCATAAATGTTAGTGGCAAACCAAAGAATTAGCAGTAGCCTTCCCTGACCTTCACTTCCTGTTGTCCTTTTCGTAACCTAAACCTTGTATATTTTTTCCTACCTAAAATTACTGCAGGTGCAGCTCTAACTGAACCTATAGCAGTAAGGAGGATTTGAGTATGAGGTGATCAGAAACAGGATTGACCAGTAAGTGACCTGAGTACAAGTTTATCAGTTTACCAACGTTACCATTTTCATCATTGACAGTATTTATAGGGAGCTTATTATGCACCAGATACTCTTTTAATCACATATTAACTTTAATCTTTAAAATGATTAAAGTAGGTTCTTTTATTGCAAAGTTCCAAAAATGAGTGCCAAGAAGTTTTAATTGAAATTACCAAATCACAGAACTACTAAGTGGTAAAACCTGTGTTCATCATGTTTGGTCAATGAAAGGTATGCGTAAAAATAATTGAAGAAATGGCCAGATTACTTGATCCAGAAAAATGTGAGTAGCCTTAAATGTAAATAACTACTTTTGTTAAAAATTACATATTTAAAAATTATTTGTATACTTGCTGGAAGTGTAGCAGAACTTCAAGCAATAAAGGCTTTGCTTCATATAAACTCAGTATGGATTAATAATATAACATGGTCATTGAAAATGATCCTAGGCTGCCTCAGAAGAAATTCAGCACTCAAAACCTGGTGTGGTGATATATGCCTGTAATTCTAGCACTCAGGAGGCTGAAGCAGGAGGATGGTCACAAGTTCAAAGCCAATCTCAGCTACTTAGTGAATTCAAGGCCAGTCTGGACTACACAGCAAGATCCTGTCTCAAAAATACAAAATTCAGTGCCCAGACCCCCAGTGATAACAACATTACTATAGAATACATCATGTAGAGTCCAGCTAGAGATTGTGTTCATTTATACCAAAAGAGACAGGCAAACTAGAGAACTTCCAGAGAGAAGTGGCTGGAGATTGAAGGGCAAGGATCCTGTGTTTGAAATCCCTGTATGCAAAGGAGGGTTGAAAGAATAGGCATATATACCCCTGAGAAGTGAACTAGACCCACACAGTGTCAGGCTACCATTACAACACTTTGTGTCACATTTACACTTGATCCTTAGTGAAGCCAAGCATTGACTAAGGCTTCTTCACAGAGTCATACTTTTCTCACTTGGAAAGCCCTATTTTCAGAAATTCTTCCATGATTCTTATTAGCCCCCTTCCTAAATATATATAGCATTTATCAAATGACCCGTGTAATTGAATCTGATGATTCTCAAAGACCTGTAGCTTCAGTAACACCAGGAACTTTGTTGCAAATTGAAACTCTTGGGCTCCACATCAGACTCACTGAATCTGAAACTCTAGGAATGGGCTCAGGAATTGGTATTGCAGGAAGCCATCAGGTGGTCTGAAGTGTGCTAAAGTTCCTAACAAGTAATACACTATTTGATATAGTGCTTAACCAGCCAGTGTCTTGTTTTGAACATAAATCTTCTAACTACTGTCCTGCAATATCTGCATATGCCTTAACTGTAAACCCTCTTTCCTGAGCACTTGTGACTACACGATGGCTAAGCCAACATTTTTAGCTGGCTTCCCTAAGAAAGCCCAGGTCAGAGAGCACTGAACTGTGTGCTTGACCTCATCTACTCTTCTGCTGTCTAGGAACAGTGGGGTTGAATGGTTCCAGCAGAAATTATCTGTCTTGTTTCCAGAA
This sequence comes from Cuniculus paca, assembly GCA_004365215.1. NCBI lineage: Eukaryota > Metazoa > Chordata > Mammalia > Rodentia > Cuniculidae > Cuniculus > Cuniculus paca. The sequence continues at coordinate 16,797 of RJWT010012985.1, read as the reverse complement.
AAATGCCACATAATCCAAAAGTATTTATTAAGTAGCTATGTCTAGGTGAAAAGATACATGGCCTCTGCTCTTTAAGAATTTTTGGGGACATAAGAGTGCACCTGTAATTAGTTAAAGTGAAAACCCTTGCTCCTTTTCCTTTCCTGAGTCTGTAAGTCACAGTAGTGAGGCAGGTACTTAGGGACAGGTGATTCTGTTGCATGTAATCCCAGGTTTCCTGAAGGACTTTCTAACCTTCACTGGCTTAAGGGGAAGAGGCGGTAGTTGTCAATCTCTTGTGCTCTTAAGAATCACCTGAGAATATGTTAATATATATATATTAGGTCTCTGACGTGATTTAGCTCTAAAATTGTTCCTCAAAAGCTTTTATGCTCAAAGTGGGGCTCTTTGAATGTGATTTGAACAGGAGCCACTGATGAAATTATACATTGATGGCATTATTGGGAAGTGATGGAAACTTGTGAGTTGCAACCTAGTTAAAGGGAACTGGTTATGGCACCATGACCTCAGATATTACATCTGGTCCCTGACCCCTCCCTCTCTGGCTCTTTCCCTCTCTCTGCTCTCTGACTGCCAAGAGGACAGCAGCTTTGCTCTGCCACACCCTTCTGCCATCATGTCCTGCTTCATCACAGGGCCATGGTAGTAGAGCCAGCTGCCCATGAATTGACACCTGAGAAACCACGAACCAAAATAAACTTTTCTTTTCTTTAAGTTATGATTTTCTTGGATATTTGGTCACAGCAACAAAAAGCTGATTAACCGTCTTCCTATTTAGTAGGCCTGGGGTGAAGCTGGGAAATCTAAAATTTTAATGAATTCTCAGGGTGACTCTGACACATGGGGGGATCTCCAAATGACACTCACATAAAATACAAGGTGAATGGCCACACTTAGATATTTATCACAGCCTGATACCTCACTAAATTGACAGAAATGAGAAGTGAACTTAAGTCCATCTTCATCCTTTGCCAACCAGTTTTTTTTGTTTGTTTGTTTGTTTTTGTTTTTTTTTTTTTTTGCGGCACCAGGGATTGAACTCATGACCTCGTGCTTGCCAGGCAGGCGCTTGCCAACCAGTCTTTAGAGCTGCCCTAGGGATATGTGTGCTTTGCCTCTCAGCACATAGAAATGAATATAATTCAAGCAGGAGAATTCATTTAACAAATCTTACTGCGCATGTCGTGGACGAGGTCCTGTGTCAGGCAATGAGGTTACTGGGGGTTGGGGAGAGAAAGACCACAACTATTCTTTCATTTAAGAACCAAAGACAACTATCAATTTTGTAAATATCAAGAAGGTAAGAACCACAAAAGGAGAGCAGCAGCCTGAAGAAACACAGGGCTTTCCTAGTAGGCATGACTGAGAGGCAAGTGTGTGGAAAGAGCTAACCAAAGGCAATGATTTATTTACTTAATTGAATGTTTCTAAGTAAGGGTAATTTTGAGGGTATGCTGACAATCACATCGCTATTGGTTGCTTCATTTGGAAATACAGTTTGAACAATGCAAAGTCCACCTCATAAATCAGTTAAATAAGATATTTTAGGTTTTATAAAACTTGCAGTCACTTAAAAATATATATGTTTAGATACAAGAATTTGTCTAAAAGTAATTATTGTGCATAAAAAAACATGGTAATGCAACAAAGTTTTCATTTTGGGTTTTTATTTTCATCTCTGGGTTTGTAAATGCTGTGCTTTTTTTGTTTTGCTTTTGCTTTGTACTTATTAACGCTTTCTGAAATTTTTTAATAAATACAAGTTATTTTTGTGATACCAGGAAATATTAGAAACAAAGCTAAAGTAGGTTATACAAAAAAGTGGAAGGCAGTCATGTAAGACAATTAGGGAAAAATGTATTGAGTCAGAATCCATCTACTAAGTATTCCCTATATGGATATTAAATTCCTAAAACTGTATCCTACAGAACATCTTATTAATTGTGTGATGTTGGACAAATTACTGTATTTCTGTGTCTCACTTTTCTTATCCGTAATGTGACTTATTGTAGCCATTTCCTTGTGAGAATTAAATGAATTGATGATGTATGTTGACTTCTAAAACTTACAAAGGAATTTGACACGTGAGCCTTCGGTAAATTTCAGTTATTACTCTTATTGTAGTTATTGTCTGGAGAATTAGTATGCCGTCCTATTTGTAAGTCACCACTTCTGAAAGAATATGACTAGATATCAGAGGCTCATTTCTATGATAACCTGTTATATTATTGAACAGCTTTACTTGTTGATGAGACCTGCTTTATACTGTATCAACATATGCTTCTTTGGGATTCCTACCAATGAGCCTCTTTTTCCCCACTGCAACATTATGTTGCAGACTACTGCCATGTCTTCTTATACATTGCTTTGGTTTGTGTATAGATGCCCCCCTCCCCCAAGCCTCATGTAGTCATGGAAGCGGCTGAATCTTGCGTTTGTGATTGACTGGTTGTCTAGTGCTGGGATTGGTGGTGTGAGTTCTGTACCCGCCCAGGGGCGGAAGGAGGTGGGTTCCTTCTTTTTTGTCCGGTTGCTCTTGCCGCTTGCAGCTGCCATGAATAGCTGCCCCCTTTTGCTCTGGCTGCTGCCTTGAAGTGTTGCCGGGTGCCATGCCCCCCTGCCTTGGCACCAGCTGATTATGGACTGAAATTTCCAGAAACAGTAAGCTAAATAAACCTTTCCTTGCTTCACTTTGGGTGTCAGGTGTTTTGTCCCAGCAACAAGAGAAAAGTGACCAAGACATATATATATATATCTCTTTTGCTTGGTAATTATTTTTCAGTTTAACAACAAGTGCAGTCATACACTTTTAAGGCTCTATCCCATATGTCATTTGAGCTTCTCAACAACAGTGTATAGGAATATTATCATTAACATCATTTTGTAGCTCAATAATTTAGGCTTGGAGAAGCTTTAATCTCATGCAATATCACAGCCAGGAGGTTGGGGTGCTAAGAATTAAACACAGGAAATGTAGTACTCCACTTGCACACTGAAGGAATATCCCATGTTTTCAACTGCATTATTTTATTGTTGCAATCTGAGTTGATTATCAGTCAGAATCCAGCCAAGAAAATAAAAATCGCTCTACAAATACCAAACATGGAGAGGATACTCCAAGGAATCTGGTTATGTATGTTATGGAAAAGTTGAGAAGACAAACAAAAATGCAGAAGCAACTAAGAGATCAGGAAAAACAGAAACTCACTACCACACCTGGGATCCTGAAGTGGAGCCAAGTAGCCTGGGCTATGTGACTGGAATGAGGAGTTAAAACCTAGCATGGACTTCCCTACCCATGGAAATGAAAACTATAGGGCCCAGGGAAGGGAGGCTAGAAATGCTCTTGTTCCTCCAACCTTCCCACTTTTTAGTCTTCAGCCAGAGTCCTGAACTGCTGAACAGAACTGGGAAATATGGCTCCTAATTAAAGGGAAGAGGCAGGGTGCAAATTAAGAACAATCTGGTTGTTGGAGGCACAATTTCTTCATAACTACATCACCCTTCTAATTCATATCAAACTCATTATTGAGGCTGACCCAGGTCACTTTTTATTTTTTTATTTTTTTTTTTTGCAGCACCGGAGTTTGAACTCACGACCTTGCTCTTGCCAGGCAGGCGCTTAGGCCACTGAGCTAGATCCCTGGCCCTGGTGTTTTTGAGACAGGGTCTCACTATGCCGTTCATGCTGGCCTTGAGCTCACTTTGTAGCCCAGGCTGGTCTCGAACTCACAACGATCCTCCTGTCTCAGCCTCCTGAGTGCTGGGATTACAGGCGTGAGCCACCACGCCCGGCTCCAGGTCACTTTTTAGTAAAGTTTTGATAAATCAGTTCTCTTTGTATTTGTTAATTTAATTTTTGAATGCAAGTAAGGCCTTTACTATTACTTTACTTTTTTTTAATTTTTACTTTTTATTTATTTATTTTTATGGTACTAGGCCCTTAGCACTGAGTTACATTCCCAACGCTTTTTTGTTGTTTATTTTGAGACAAGTTCTCACTACATCACTAAATGGCCCAGGATGGACTCGAACTTGTGATCCTTTGGCCGCAGTCTCTCACCGTGCTAGGATTATGTATGTGTTCTTGTGTACGTGCTCTGCTGCTTCTATTTTGACTCTCAGTCATTCTTTAAATGTTAAAATCCTTTCTCATCCTACCTACCTTTATATAACCAAGAAATTAAATATTATTTATATATACCTTTACATAACCAAAAAGTCAACAAATATTATTTATGTATCTGTAAATGCAATTCATATATATATTTATGTACATTTATGATAAACCACTTTTACCAAAAGTATCTCCAAATTAACATCCCTTTGCCAAATCTCCCAAATGTTGCCAGCTCCACTACTGCCTCATAAGAGGGAAAGTGTAGCACAGGGAAAGTAGGGTAGAAATAGTGATCTTAACTGATTGTAATTAAAGTATTTTGCAAATTTTATGAAACATGTGTCCTTGTGAACATGTTCTGTTGTTTCCAGGCCAAAAGAGGCATCCCTGCCAGTGAAGCTTTATTAATTGTGCAGTAAACCCAACTCTGAACTTAGACAAATTGAATTAATCTGTGTAAAATCTATCCCAGCATCATCCTCCACTTTGCGTGATGATACAGATCTCATTTCTTCCAATATTAAGTCCCACTTTTTGAAAAATACTTCTGCTCTGCCTATAAATTAATGGGAGATAACGGTTTGAGTGTGCCTTCCAGTGTTAAAATCCTACTCTGCTTTGTAAAATGAGAGGTGGCTATTTTAGTCAGCTGGGAATATCAATGAGAGTCCAGTTAAGTTTTACACCACAAAAGACAAATATATTGTTGTGGTTTTATCTAGTAACCAATGACAAAGCATAAAAGCAACTGAGCATTAAGTTTCCAAAAGATGATCTTACCATTGGTTATTTGCTCAAGGGAACACATCTAAAAATAAGGTTGTCTCTAAATAAGATTAGGGATTTTATAGAAGTGATTCAAAAATGTTAACATGCACCTCAAAAATTTAAATCCATAAATGTGTCATGTTTAATAGTTTAAAATTGTTCATCTTGTGAAATAATTTCATTGCTTTTACAGAAAATAGAAAAATCTTCTACAGTGAGCATTGTAATCAGTGTATAACAAGTGATAAGAAAACCTGAACAAGATGACTTATGTCAAGAAAGAGTTATTTTTAGCTGTTAATTTTGAAGCTGGTAAATACCCATTTTAGTACAAGAAGTACAGTCTGACTCAGCTCATCTAAGTACATTTCATTGTCACTGTCAAAACCACCCACAAAGGAGAGCTTTTCTTTGCTCAAATCATAGTAACTTCTCAAATCTCTTAAACTTTTAAAACTACCAGTTTACTCTAATAACAGACAATCTGCATAGTTTCCTACTGCTCAATAGTTACACACTAAATTTGATTATTTAATTGATGCTGAGTTTTAAAATTTGATGTTTAAGGAACAATTTAAAATATTGAAACATAATAACTTAGAAGCACGCACTTGTCATCTTAATATAACACCTCTGTTGTTTTATCAAGTGTGGTGCTGTTTTGAAAAGCACCTGATTTTTTTCAGTGGCATATAAACACCATTTCTTTTCACTGCTATTCATTCTAGTAAATGTTAGCTATTATTTAGAAAATTTTATAATCCTTGATTTGTTATTGTTAGCATTATGTACATTATTCTTAACTGTTCTCAGGAAATCTCTATATTGTATCAGATTAAATATAAGCATTTGGTTTCATTTCTCTAGAAAACTATACTCTAATGTAAATGTAAATAATTTTGTGTAGCTATTGATTTCCTATCTTAAAAATGCTAGAAACACCATTGTAGCAAAAAGTGGGAAAATTTTAAAATATATGAACATTTGATAGTATCAAACATTACTCCATGCTTTAAGCTGACCCAAACAGATAGAAAATGAGCATTAGACAAATGTATTTGTAACACCTTGATTCCTTGCTGTTTTGTTTATGCAAAAGAGACTAAGAAAACTAAAATTTCATTCAGTTCAGCATTCACATTGTGATAATGAGCTAGTTCTTGTTCATAAGATACTCAATTTCTTGTGAATAGAAACAAAATTTATATTAACATATTCATCATTATACTTTGAAATCACTATTGACACTCATTACTCATGAATAAAAGAATGTTAGTGCAAAGAAATTCTTTGAGGCAATTCTCATAACCCAAGGGTTTATTTCTTCAACCAAAGCCTTCTAACACCAAGGCACATTTTATAAATTGAACCAAATGCTTCAAAGTATCTCTTTGAAAAACAGATGAAATTTAATTTTGAGGGTTTTTTTAACTTCATAAAGTTAACCCTAAGAAAGATATTATATATGCAATTAAAAAGATAAAAAATAACTCTCTGATTTATGCCAATAGAAATGTCCAAATAGTCTGACCACATTCACACATCCAATATACATAAAGAAAAAGATTTTACAATTTTACCTGAGCAATTAACCTTATTGGTTAACCATAGTTCTGTCCCACCTTATGCCCACCTTAGGAATTCCCATTCTTCCCCACCTTGGACCCGTCTACTCTATAAAAAGTCCCTAAAAATGACAGAGTCTCTGGCAACCCTCTCGGGACCCCTTCTGCCTCTCTGACAGAAGCTTTCTTTCTTTCTCCCAATAAATATATTCTGCTCTAAAAAAAAGAAAAAGAAAAAGATTTTACTTGTAGTTCCCAGTATAAAAAACAAAGTGTAAGATAATTTCTTACCTCCAATAATACCAAATAGTTTACTGGCAATACTTACTTTTAAGGATAAAAGAAAGTTCTCAATGTTGAACCTATAATACATTTTCATTATTCATAGAGTACTTTGCATTTCACAGCATTTTGATGAGTTTTGCTGTCATTTTTCATTGTATCATTTGCAGTTTTTTATTTCTCTCATTTGATACATAAAGAATTTTTACACTGTACCAAAATATCCTTTTCAATCCATTACCATAGATAATGCAGTAGTGGATGAAAACAATAGCAGTGCAACCAAGACATTTTGTACTATGTGAAAAATAAAGAATCAAGCAAAAATAAATGCACAGGTTTATAAAAATGATGTAATTGAATAGATTATGACTAAGTGGCATATATGTTTATTACAAGAAAACTTTAGGCATAGCTCCTACCTCGATGCAAATGACTTCATTTGGAAAAGTTAGCTCTCTGAAGACTACTTTTTAAAACCCTGAAGAGATAAATAATTATTTTCATGAAAGCTTTTATCAAATAAGTTGCTACTGTTGTTTTGTTTTGTTTTGTTTTTGAAATTCTGTATTATTTCTATCCTTTTTTTCTGTTTTGCTTTTTAAAATAAAAAAAATTGCTACTATGCTCATTTGAAATTAGTCTATGTTAAGAACTATATATCCCTCAACTGTGAATAATAATTGCTTATGTTTATTGTATCTTGACACTGTGCCAGCCACTAATATAGATTATTGTACCTAATCTTTAGAAGGTTCATTGTCCTACAACTAGGATTGTATGTCTAATTTTTAGGCAATAGGATAAAGGAACAAAGAAACCAAGGGACTTTCTTAGAGTCATGAAATGAGTTGTAATATGTGGTACTTGGATTCAGTGGTCTGAGCATGGGTGCTGCATGTTTACCAGAATTCAGCATGTTGATCACCCACATTTGCTCTGACCACCAAACCTGTGGACTCGTGACTTGGTTCCAGGTAGAAGGAGTACTATGAGTAAAACATGAAATCATTGGTTTCATTACAGTCTCAAGAGACAACATACTGTAATATACACGTGACAAAGAACCACTCAGAACAGGGGTGGCTAGGCACTCCTCTCTTTTAGTATACAACACACTACGTCTTAGGCCACTGAGGGGTTTGGAATATATGGTCCCACTTTGGCATGGTGAAGGTTTCAGGAAGAGAACAGAACATTGCTTATGATGTACCTAAGAGGAATAGTATTGAATGTATGGACCCTGAAGAAGTCTGGGCAGAGTGATTATAAGAGCAGAAGAAATGAATAGTCTGTGGCTAAATCATCAAGAAAAGACCACATGGGAATGCCAGTCCCCCATAGACTACAAAAACTAGTGAGAGAGGAGAATTTCATGGAAAGTTGAAGGTTATGTAGTAATGAGTTGGGGTGAGAACTCCAAAAACCTATGTCATAACTATTCATCTCACTCTATGTTCACCTCCTTACAAGACCAGAGGAACCTAAGAAACAAATGATACAAAAATGAGTTAGTCCCTACTATGGTCTGAACATATCCTCCAAAATGCATATGTTGGAGATCTGATTGTCAGAGCAACAGTATAGGAAGGTAGGGTCTTTGGGGAATTGAGTCATCAGGGATCTTCCGTTCATTCCCTTATAAGAAAGGCCTTGTTTTCTTCTGTCCTTCTGCCACATGAAGACACAATGTTCCTCACTCTAGGGGACACAGGTCAGAGCAGTCAAGGCTCCATCTTGCAAGCAGAGAACAACCTTCTCCAGGTAACTTAATCTTAGACTTCCCAGCCTCCAGATCTCTGAGAACTAAATTTCTATTCTTTATAAGTTACCTAGTCTGTGGTATTTTATTATAGTATCACAAATGAAGATAGTCCCCAACAATGCCTGTATATTACCTGATAAATATCTCACTGTGCTTATGATGATTTTAATTTCCAGTTTTTCATTATATGTGGGTTCATTGTGCATTACAAGAAGAATGTTGTACTTTGATTAGCACAATTTGAGTTTTATCTCTTTAGTACAGCATGTAGTAATTGTGTCTGGTCAAAGAGTTTCAAAATTAATGCATAGGATCAGGAAATAATCTAAAGAAAATACATCAATACTATAGCAGCCATGGAGATGCTAGAAAGAGATTGGACAGGGGCTCTTACCTAAATCTTATCATTTTTTAAAATTTTGATTTCTGCTTTGCTTTGTTTTGTTCATGCTTCTGAGATATTTAGGGGCCTATAGATGAGAAACCTGTATTGCTTCTCACAGCTTTGACCATTCTCATAAATTCCTAACAAAGAGAAGAAAGAATCAACCTGATCAGAAGAATTTTACATTTGCAAAGCCAAAATTGTGGCTGGATCACAATGGGATACATTTTATAGAACACTTACAGTATGGGTGAGTACACATACATGCATACAGACACACAGACACACAGATGCACACACACACAGAGTTTAATGGTCTTTGGAAGCATATGTCCCATGCAGCTTTATTGTGTGTTGGCAGTGTGAGAGTGGCATGCTGGTCATGGCAGGAAGCTAAAACAAAGGAGCCCAAAAGGAAGCCATCTGAGCCAAGGCTTGGAGTCCCCAAAGATGTGGAAGTCAGTACTACTGGTCACCTTAAATATGTACTACTTGACCAAGTATCTGCATTAGATGAGTCACGGCCAATGAAGAGTGGCCTTAAGGGAAAAGTGAACAGTGGTTTTCTCAAACACCACATGGATATCTACACATCCTCCCCTGTCGGCCCCTTGGGAGAATATTTTGCTTACTTTTGCTTTGTTTATAATCCATAGCAGTGATAGTAACTATATCTCATTTTGTTAAGGCACTTTGCATTTTACAAATGTTTTTCAAAGCTATTATCACATGTGATCCTCGAACCAACTATGATGCAGTTAGAAAGGCACTATCTTTGATTTGTAGGTGAAGACATGGACTCAGAAAGGATTCAGTCTTGACCAAATGGCCTGTGAAACCTCTCTCACCAGAGCCCTATTTGGGCCCTTTCTAGCTGTAGCCAAGGTTGAGAAAAAAAAATTAACAACTACACTTCTGGAAAGGACTCATCTTTAAGTTTTACTTATCGTAATGAATTCAGTGGTAGCTTGGCCTCTTCAAATAAAATTTGGATGAAGTAACAAAGAGATGAACTTCATTTACACATTTTATCTTCAGGTTGTATTTACCACTGACTCTGCAATGATGAATAAATAGATTTTTTTTCTGTGATGATTAAGGTGTCTTTAAATGAAAAGAATAATACCACTCACAAATGCTAGAATGAAGAAACTAATGTTCTGAAATGTCATGAAAGAGATGTTCTAGAAATAGAAATGTGATATTTATATTGAACACATCTGAATGGGAATGTTTTAACTAAAATTAAGGTTTCACCAAAGATTCTTGCCACACTAAATGAATTATAATTTGTATTATTATTATTACTGTTTTTTTTTTCTTTTTCACTTTATGCAGCAACGTAATAAATGGACTTTTTGACTTAGAGATTCTCCTATTTAACAGCTCACAGTTGAGGACTATAGTTCCCTTAGCTTGAACATTTTGCCTGAGATTTTATTTTACTTGCTATGGATACAAACATTTTCTATTTTTCTCTTCATAGTTAATACCATGCTCTTTATACACTGGCTCAGAAAAGAGCATAAGATGATGAAGTAGGCTTTGCTTCAACATTAAAAATGCCACTGCATTATATAATCCAGCAATGGCACAGCCATGTGGCTGGACCTGGTGACTGTTGCATCATGGTGACAGTCTTCATTAGTCAGGCTGGCAGGCCTCCCACTCAGGGGACCTCTAGAATGTGTAATCTCTCCAGAAAGAGCCTAAAATACAGCAGCCAGACAGCTGAAGTCCTCCAAATGAATGACTCCACTTCAACAAGGCAGTTCCTGGGGATAAAACCATTAAGCCACAGAGAAAGCTATAGCTTACGGATTTTATATGGTATGCTTACTCTTGAGAAGACATTTTAAAATAAGAAGTGTAAACTTTCACACAGATGGATTGCCTAGAGCACCCAAACCAACAAAATGTTTTCCATAAAGTTGCTATGAGCTATCAAGTTTGACCTTCAAATGATGCAGAAGCATTTGTCTCATGGAACTTGAAATTTGCAAATAAGGATTTTCTTGAATGATAGTACACATTATTGACAATTTGGTAGAAAGTAAATTTTTTCTGAAGTGACCTACTGTTGTTTAGTTTTTTATATCTTTTTCCTGTTTTCAGGAAGACAAGGAATTAATACGCTAAAAGTCTTCTAAGAAATAATTGCATTTACTCTAGAAAATTCTTGTTAACATGTCTCAGTGGTTTTTCATGCAAATAAATAAATAAAGCTCATTAATTCCTGAAAGAATTTTGTTAGCTTTGTTAAATATAAGATGTTAGCTCAAAAGACTCAAAAAACTTACATTTTTTTTCTTGTGGAACCCATATTTTGGACACATTAGTGAGGGATTTGCTTTTTTCTGTTGTTTCTTGTTTATTTTACAAAGCGAGAAATATTCTTCTATCAACTTGCCAAGGAACTGTCTTTCTAATCATCTCACACTCACTAAAACAAGCACATGATTTGAGAACAATCCATGAAAATTTCAAAGCAGTCAATAGATAGGAACATAATCAAATATCAAGTTTTTCTCTACTTTATTGACTGCGATTTCATCGTGAGCACAAGAAGCCTTCCCTCCAGACTCTTAATGTGTTTTCAAATCAAACTGGTACTGTGGCTACACTGCTAGGCAAATAATATCAATATGTCTAATATTTTTTCTGAAAAGCTATTAGTGCTTCACTGAAAAAAGTCACTAAAACACATAGGGAAATTAAGACCTGTGTCTATGTAATTGGAAATATATTGTTATCAAATCAGTCACTTTGGCTATTTTGATACTTGGTAAATGAGAGCTCAAATTTCCCATCTTTATAAAAATTTGGATATTGTGATGTATCTGATAATGTCTGTAATTTTTAAGTCACAAACTTTTAGCTCTTGTGTATCTTTCAACTCAATTCTTGCAATATTTAAGTACAAATACCCAAAGTCTTATGTTAAATTATTATAACTCTCAAACACATAAAGTAAAACATCATTATATTGGCCAATTTTCTTGTAGGTAGGAAAAATACTTGATATCTGCAATTTAAAGGAGGAACAGTTCATTTTGGCTCATGATTTCAGAAGTCAGCTGATTCAAAGGTAGAACACCATAGTGAAAGGCCTAGCAGAAGAAATCTGCTTACTTCATGGCAGCCAGGAAGCATAGACAGAGCAAGAAAAGGCAGAGAGAGGAAGGGGCAGGAGACAAGAGTATACTCTTCCAGCTCTCACTCTGTCACACACACACACACACACACACACACACACACACACACACACACCTGTAACCCACCTCCTGTAGCTAGATCTCACTTCCTAACACCACATTCAGGTTTGAACTCATCAGTGGACTAATTCACTAATAAGAATAGTGCCTCTAGTCACCTTTCAGAACCCTGTCTCAAAAAGACAAAAAAAAAAATCTTATTTCTATTCCTGAATCTAAAAACTACAGGTGAAAATCTATTTTTAATTTTATTTTAGTTTTTTGTTTAGGTTCATTTATTTACAAATGAATGTTTATTCTGTGGTATTGGAGATTGAACCTAAGGTCTTTGCATTGAACTGTGTTCCCAGCCTTTTTGATTTCATTTTACTTTATTTTTTATTTTGAGACACCTTCTTGTTAAGTCATCGAGTTGCCTAGGCTGGGCTTAAACTTGTGATCCTGCTTCCTCAACCGCCCACAGTTTTCGAATTACAGTATTAAAGTAAAAACATTTCTCTACTGTTGGTTCATTGTTTTAGCTTGAACAATAATAAAATTATTGACCTGTGGGGTGTGTGTGTGTGTTTGTCTTTGTGTTTGTGTGAAAATTCCTGTGGAAGAAAAAACCTGAGGGAAATACATCAGATTCTATAAAACTTAAAAGTTATTCTTTTTCTATAATACTTTAGATAAGAAAGTTGTATTCAAAATCAACTACCTATGTAGCAGGTGCAATTGTTTGCTATCCAACTCCCCTTTTGCCACACATATATCTTGCTTCATCCTTAGTGATTGTGTTATAATTACGTTACTTTATCACTATGAAAAAAGATGTTAAGAGATTAGCCACATAGTCCAGGTACTTCAGCATCATTAAAATGAGTCTATCAAAAAAAGCATAAAGAAAGTAAATGGAAATTGATCGTGGTGACCATTAATCAAGTTCCAGGCCATCCAAAACACATTTGATAGAAATAAAACCAGATTTTGTAAACAGAATTTGAAAGTAGAAAAGTCCCCTGAAAGTTTCACCTGACTCTAGGAGAGGGGCTTACGTTCAAAGTCCTACAGTGTATGTCCAGGCTTTTAACTTACCTGGACCACAGTGAGTGAAGAGGAATTATCCTGGCCTCATATGAAATATATAACAAATTAATGTATGTAAGTGATAAAACTTCCTTTATTTTCATGTTTTACTATAATATTAAAAAGAAAAGCAATATAAACTTAAAACTAGTGAAATACTTGGCTATTTCTGCAAAATTAATGCATCAGTGTCTGGCTTCATCTAAGTGGTTCTCCAAGTTTAATAATTAAATAAGAAAACTTGCATGCTTGTATAATAACAATAAATGACCATCTTCATAGACATACACACATGTCAGTAGGGCGAATTTCTGTCATAGGTAAACACTGTTTTTTTCTCACCACATCACACAGGTGCATGTGATGTCAGGAGTTAGCACTGCTCTGTGCCCTCCCCTACATGTCTTTCTATTGTTGCCCAAGCAGTCCACACTTGAGCCTCAAAAACTGAGCAACTGAGTCATGAAAACTAAAGCTGAAAAATCACTTAATAGTGTTTAAATGTATACTCTTACAGTGCCACATTTCTAGCTATCTAAAGTCACATGCTCCCTGTGCCCCATGGGTTGGACAACCCTGGTGCAGAAGAACCAATTGAGTGATGCAGTCAAGTGAGGACCATGGAGAAGGTTCCCCTACTCAGGGGAAAGGAAGTTTCAAGCTCCAGATGATTATCTATATATAGAAATGCAATTCCAATATTACCTGATCATTAATTTGTTCAAAAGAAGTTGAAATTTTTAAATTTTTTCTGGAAGCTTTCAATGACTAAGTGATGACAATTATTGGGAAACATTTTTATTTTTTTAGAAAATATTTTAAAAACTTATCTAAAACACTGTATTCCAACATGATGTCTGTTCACCAACAATTTCCAGTGTCAGCTCTAAAATTTGTCACACTGTCCTTATTGACTGCACTTTTCCTTTCATTTCTTCTAGCTCATGACTCACATAATGTTCTCTAAAGCATATTACTAGAATATAATTATGTATTTGAATCAGAGTGTTTCAGTCACATTCATCTCCAAACACAAATTTCAGGGATATTTTGCCAGTGAGAATTTTTAGGGTAATTTTTATATGTTGAAATTTATTTGGATTTTAAAAACTAACGTTGAGTATATTAAATATCCAGCTTTTCTTGGCAGTTTTAAGTCTAGTTAGAAAAATTTGCTTTGTATTTCACAAAAAAAAAAAATGTTTAAGGAGACTTTAATTTACGATTCTACTTACAAACTCAATTAAATTCCCTTAAATATTTTACACATATTTATACCATATTTGACTTCTTTTTAAAATATTGCATTGTGACAAATATTATAAGTATTTAAGCTTTGCTATAAATTGAATAAATTAAATTTATAGACATAAAAAATTAAAGTCTTTTTTTTTTTTTTTTTTTTTTGCGGCACCGGGGATTGAACTCACGACCTTGCGCTTGTGAGCTAGATCCCCAGCCCTGTTTTTGAGACAGGGTCTCACTATGCCGTTCAGGCTGGCCTTGAGCTTACTTTGTAGCCCCAGGCTGGTCTCGAACTCACAACGATCCGCCTGTCTCAGCCTCCCGAGTGCTGGGATTAAAGGCGTGAGCCGCCATCCCTGGCTAAGAAATTAAAGTTTTCACATATTATAATACTAAGTATAATTGTCATAATTTTTAAATTAAAATTCTAAATCAATGTTACTAAAATTTCAATTTTTCATTTGAATTGTACTACTAACATGTTACTATATATCAAATATCAATTTCTAAATCTAGTGCTAGGCAGAATATGGATATATTCTCTAACAAAAATCATTAATTCCATGATTTTGAGTTGCTGCAACTTGCACAAGGTACAGGGTCCTGAAAGGGGGAGAGGGAAGATTAAGAAGGAACAGGACACATAAAAGAAAAGATGGGACAGGGTGGGACCTGACTTTTGGAGAGGCAGTGGCAATGTCCCAACCCCAGCATCTTTATTTAGACAAAGAAAAAAAAAAGGGTAAAGCATGCAATGGGGTTGCGAGTGCAAGGTTTCAGTGTTTTGCTGAGAACACTGAAAGCCAAACACTCTCAGAGCTATCTGTGCTGTCATTAACGAGGAAGAACACCAAGGCCTGACTCTTGTTGATATGCAACTGAGCTGGAGGTCAACTTGCTTACACAGTCTGCCTCTGGAATTCTGTGTCCTTGGGACTGGCTTTGCTGTATTCTCAAGGAGTTTGCTGACCTCCAGCTCAGCCACAGATCAACCACTCCCTACACTGTCTTCAATACTTACATAACTAATGCTAAATCTTTTTGAAATTGGAAGATACTTCATTATAAAGAAATTGCTGTGTCATTTTAAAAAATTATGTTTGTATCTTTGGCTAACAGATTTCGTATACAAGTGATTTGAACCAAGATACATGCTGCAGTACTATCTAAGATATTGAAGGCCTATATCAATCCCCATTAATTATTTAGAAATTAGAGATGATCTCATAATTCTCAGAACTATATAGTTAACACACCCTGGTTTGAGTCATTACTGTAGTTCTGCTGGAACTACTCCACATAAGTTCATGAGAACTGATTGCTAAAATTTCAGAAATTGTGAACACATTTGTTAATACAGCCATTATTAAAAATTTAAATGTGTAAATGCACAGTTGAATATTTTTTTAAAGCCAGTAACACTCAAAATTCATCATTATCAAATTGTTTTACTAGATTTTATCTTTATTTCTTGAAGTTTGGTCTATTTGAAAAATTTCCTGCATAGTGGAAACATAATAGCATGCTTGTGTATATCTTCCCATCTCCAATTCAGTGACATCACTCCAGCATATTGAAATCAGTCAGGTGAAAATATTTACTCCACCATTTCAGCAAATACAACAAATTGGGAAACTCTTCACTTCCTGAAAAACAGTTGGTTAAGTGTTCAGCAGTACAGCATTCATTTTGTCTTTATCTTACTACATCTGTACTCTCTTTCACAGTACTCAATCACTTCTTTGGACTTTGGATATTTTTAGCACTTGAAATATTTTAACATCTTCTATGTAGTTCTAAAGTTATCAAAATTTATATAAACCTGCATTTTCACATTTTTCTGTTCAGTAGGATCATGCAAGTACATAAAAAATTGATATCTTAGTGAAACTTTTTGGTACATGTGACTCTGAGACTTCAACTTTAAAAGTCCTACTGTTTCCACCAACTCCAAAGGACTGCAAAAGGAAGGCATTGTGAATTTCATTTCACTGAGACTTGATGCTTGATTTCTTGCAGTACAAATTTGATATAGGTTTAGACGAGAGAATTTGTTCTAATTTGCATAATCGAGCTACAATATCTAATCACTTGGCATTTCACAGCAGAAATAACTCAGTAGCATTGTTATTTTATCTCAGTTTAGAAGTGAAGTTATTCTGTTTCAATCACTAAAATCAATTTAGTTTTTTATATATAAAGGTATTAGAAGGTTTATTCCAGGGGCAAAATCCATATATTCTATTTAATGGAATTCCAAACATTGATGAACCGTATTATATTCCAACACTGCATATAAAAGTTTAAATTTTTAGTTTGAATTCACAAACACAATTAAATTGTGGCAATTCAGACAAAGAAATGCTTTCTATTATAAAAGTTAA
>RJWT010012984.1:0-22074 GCA_004365215.1 Cuniculus paca | reverse complement strand
TTGAGTGGGGCTAATCCCCTTAGATGAGAGACCCCAAAGAGCATCCTTGTCTCTCTGCCCTGTGAGAACACAATGAGAAGATGGCCACCTACAGCCCAGAAGAGGACCTTCACCAGGACCCAAACAGGCTGACACCGTGTCTTTCACTTGCAATCTCTGTAACTGTAACATACAGCTTTCTTCGTTTATAAGCCACCCAACCCCTGGTACTTTGTTCTAGCAGCCCAAATGCACCAACAGTTGGAGACTAATATGATGGAAAATTGACTAGAATTCAATTGTAGAAGCAAAGTATATACATATACTATCTTATATCTCATTATATATATATATATATATATATATATATATATATATACATTATATATGTAGAATATACAGAAGGGTTTATTAAGGGGTTTGACATTACATGATTGGGGGAACTGGTTAAGTAATCACTGTAAGGCCGTCGCCTTCCTATCTGGCCTTGGAGTTTGAAGTCAAAGGCACGCAGTTGTAGAGGCCAGCGAAGGAGAACAAGAGCAAGCTGACACCCACGATCGTGAGATGATCCCCACGGGACAGACTAAAACCTACACCACTTCTTGTTGTCCGTGACCTTGGTGGTGACTTTGGTGTGGGTGGCCTGTAGAAATCAGGTCTTTGTTCATGGAATTCAGCTTCCATACCTGGCACAGGAGTCAAAGTGGGGTAATGTAGTGGCCATAAGGGCGGCTGCCTCATACAGTGAAAGCCGGGGACAGCACGGTCAGCACTGTGAAGCCGCAGCATGGCTGTTGCTTTGCTTCTGCCCTGCACAGCTCTCACGGGAATTTCTCTGTAGCCCACTTTAACCAGAAACATGCAAGAAAAGAAAAACCCAAGAAATTTAGCCCGGTCTAGCTAGGTTGACATGTTGCAAAGTTATCATTGTAAGCAAAAACACTATTGTGTTGGATAGCACTAGAATGAGGGAGACAAAGTACTTTTGGGCAAAATAGCATGCACTCTGCATGAAGCTAATTCAGGTGATTTCTAATTAATGTAGAAACAGCCATGCTCCTTAGGGATCTTGCTGTCTTCTTGCACTTTTCTCAGATATGAACTACATTCTGATCATATAACCCTACCTCAGGGAGTTTGATGCCCACCTGTATGTTCATCTGGAATGCAGGATTTGAGGCTTTTCTTGCTACCGTTGTCCAAAGTGTCTTGGTTACTTTTCTCTCATTCCTGGGACAAAATACCCAACACCCAAAATGCAGGAAGGAAAGGTTTATTTAGCTCACTGTTTGTGGAGGTTTCGGTGCGTAATCAGCTGGCTGCAAGGCAGGGTGGCATGGCACCAGGACAACACTTCAAGGCATCAGCCAGGAAAAGCAACAGGAGCAAAAAGGGGAAGAACAAGCCTCTTTTCCTCCTGTATGTTTATGCAGGCCACCTCTGCCCCTCAGGGCAGATGTAGCACTCACAAAATCTCTGTGCCCTCTTCTTGCATAGAATGAGGATATTTACAAAGTAAGAACCCTGGCTCCCTGCTGAGTCTCTTAGTTAAACTTCTAAACTTCTCAAGTTGACACAATGTATCAATCATAACACCAAGTTACAGCGCTTTTGCTCTGATATTGTTTACCTTTCCTCTTCCAAGTTAATTCCAATCTTAGCCCATGTGTGCTACTATAACAAAATACTATAGATTGGGCAATTTACAAATAGAAGAAGTTTATCTTTTTATACTTCTGGAGATGGAAGACTATGATCAAGGTGTCAGCAGGTTTGTGTCTGATGGGAGCCAGTTCCATTAATGATGTCTTCTTATGGTGGCACCCTCATATGGCCAAAGGCAGACAGGTGAAAAAGGGCCAGAATTGCTCCCTGAAGCTCTTGCAAAGGAGCACTAATCCCACATGAAGGTGGAGCTCTGCGATTTAATCTCCCCCTAAAACTGTACCACTTAATCCTGTTGCAATAGAAACTGTTTCTTGGTGAATTCAGAGTGGACATAAGCATTGAAATTACAGCAGTTCTCTTCTCAGATCTCCAATCCTCAAAATTTTTTTCTTTGTGTTAGTTTCCTGTTGCATCACCTACTGCATCACCACACACTTAAAGAGTTAAAACAGCACACATTTATCTTGTAGTTGTTAGTTCAGATGTCTGAAATGGGTCTTATTGGCTAAAATGAAGGTGTTGGTAGGACTATGTTTCCTCATTTCTTGCTTCGTGGCTCCATTCCACCTTTGAAACTGGTGTAGCCACTCGAATCTTTTCATGCTATATGACCCTAATACTACCTCATTCAAGGAACCCTTGTTACTATGTTGGTCCCAACTACATAATCCAGAATAATCTCTTTATTTGTAAGATTAACTGGTAAGCAGCTAATTCTGCTGTCTTATTTCCCCTTTGTCATGCAGCCTAAAACATTCACAGGTTCCAGGGCTTAGGACATTTGGGAGGCCATTACTCTGCCCACCACCTCATTCCATTCTTTCACGGCCAGCGTTTTCGTGGACTAGAAGTTGCAAGTCATGTATTGGGCCTTTTGTTTTCCACCTTGCCACAATTCTTGCCTGTAGGCAGGAAGCATAGCCTAGCTATGAGAACCAGGACAAACCCAAAAGGGAAGAAAAATATTCCTGGAAAAATCAATTAATATTGAGAAATATTTTCCCATCCTCTCAACAGCATTCATTGTTATTAAGGACCAGCTCTATGGCCATTCTCATGTCCCCATACTGCCTTATTGGACAACAGCCCTGGTTCCAATAAGCCTGGAGCAATGGTTAGTATCCTACTGTCCCAATTGATACATTTCTTTATTGTCAAATATATTTTCCTGGGCACTTGCTTCTCAACCCAGGCCAAAATCTTGCTCTTCAAGTCTCACCTTTACCCAACTTCTCTTTCACCCCATTGCTGCCATCTACTGAAACTTCCAGCTGATCTCCCCTTCACTTTAGCTTCTTGAGTTTTCCATCCTAGCACAATTTTTGTATCCATCAGGGGAGATGTTCCATAATCACTGTTTTTAGTAACCTCCTCCTTTATTCCTCTCACAGCTGCCTATGGAGAGATGTTTATTGCTCCATGTAATTCTTCAAATTCCCCCAGCCTTATTGAAAATAGATGGGGCCATATGACTACTTCTGGACAAAGGAAAGTGAACTGAAGTGTGTCTTACAATTATGGCATTTCTACAAAGCTCACATTCTTGGTTTATAGATGGTCATTTTGACCTGCTCACATGACTCCAACATACTTCAGTGGCCACGCTCAGATCATTGTCCACTCTGCCTCCCTCTCAGCATCTCCATCATGTATTTAGTTTTCTGCATCATCCGGTTTATGTTCCATAACCTATCATCTTCCCCATGTTCCTGTCAATATTACAATTTATCTTGTCTCAGTGTCCTTTTGTGGAATCTATTGGCAAAACCCACTACTAAAAAAAAAAAATCATGTGAACTGGCAGATTTCCGAACTGTCAGAAATGCCTGACACCCATTATGTCTTCACAGTCCATGGGATCTTAAATTCCGTCTCCTCAAGCCTCTGTCCTTAACACCTGTCTACCCTCTTCTTGGAGCAGATGAAACCATCTTCTACTTTCCATAGAATAAGACACTCACAGAGAGGTACCATACCCTTTAACTATCAACTTTACAACCCTTTCTGTATCTTCACGCATCCTTTCTGATTCCCACTTACTAGAATGTTATCTCCTTCTTATTAGAATGTTATCTCTTCTGTCAAAAAGCTAGCAGTGGAACAACAGCTGGAGAGGAAGTTATTTTCAAGGATGCATCTTCCTCCTTAAGAAGAAATGCACGTCAGAATACTTATTTGCTGGTGGGAAGTTACTGCAGAGAGGAAGGATAATTAGCAAAATGAGGTTTCTGAGAAGATGTAAAAGGGTGGGAATCAGGGAGAAGCAGAGGGGCTTTTGACAGGGGAAACAACTGCTCCTCTTCAGCTCTTTCCAACCATTAAATGACAGACTTCCTTAGGATGGACCAAACTTCTTTCCATTCTACTCTCCCATTTCCAGAAATCTCGTCTAATTTTAACAATTCTGTTTCCTTTTTGTTTCTAGCTCTGACCTCCCAACCCACAGAATCTACTGCCTCCTCGCTATCTCCATTTGGATGTCACACTGGTGCCTTAAACTCAACATGCCCAGATGGAACTTGGGATATTTCTCATCAAATTTGCTCCATTTCCTTTCACTATCTTGTTAAACAGTGCTAACAGCCATTCAGATGCTCATGACAGCCACCTGAATATAGAATGTAATTTATTTTCCCAAATCAGTCCAAAAGCAAGTATTATTAATTGTCTGAATGTCTCTTACATTCATTCACTTTTACCTGTTCCCATTGTCATTACTTTAACATGAATAACTAGACAATTGCACACTTCTCACATCTACCCTATTTTGAATCCAATGTTGTCTCCATTTTTAAAAAATTAAAGCTTATCTTAAAATTGTTCAGTAGTTCCCCATTTGCTCTGAAGAAGAATCTAGATTCCTAATTAATATGGTTTAGATTGAGAATGTCCCCCAAAGCCTCCTCAGCTCATAAGAGGTCCATTAGAATGGGATCAAATCATGTGACATAGCTGACTTGCTGCTAGGAGGCAGGGTCTGCCTGGGAAAGCTGGGCTCCCTGCCTGGATCTTCCCTTCTCTCTCAGCTTCCTGGTCACCATGATGTGAGCCGCTGTTCTCCACTGTGCCCCTGTGCAGGTCATTCCTGCCTTCGAGCTGGCTAACCATGAGCTCAACTGTGAGCCAAAATAAACCTTTCCTCCTTTAAATTGTGGGTCAGGTGTTGTGTCTTCATAACAAGGAAAGTGACTAAGATACTTTACATGATCTGTAGAACTCTGTCTTACTCTTCAGTGTTATCTCATGCCCTTCTTTCCTCTCTTTAGACTTTTTGGTTTTATAAATACTTAGAAATTATAGGTGTTCTATAAATGCTTTGGATGAGTATGTTTTTTAAACACTTTCTCAAACTGATTGTGTTATAACATGAGCTGATGGGAAACATGCTCTATACACAGGATAACATATGACTAAAACTTCTTTTTTTTTTTTTTTTTGTGGCACCGGGCATTGAACTCACGACCTTGCGCTTGCCGGGCAGGCGCTTCGCTGAACTAGATCCCCAGCCCTGTTTTTGAGACAGGGTCTCACTATGCCATTCAGGCTGGCCTTGAGCTCACTTTGTAGCCCAGGCTGGTCTTGAACTCACAACAATCCACTTGTCTCAGCCTCCCAAGTGCTGGGATTATAGGCGTGAGCCACCACGCCCGGCTGACTAAAACTTCTTTAAGTGTCTTAACTGAGCCCAAAATCATGATGGAGTCCCGCAAGTATCAGAACTATAGAGTGACCTCAAAGTCAGAATCTTATCCCTGAATAGCTCCCAGCATTGTTGTAACCAGGTATCAGTCTTAGATGGATTCTAGTAACTTCCCTGAAAGAATTCAAATATCATTCCCTGGGAGGAAAGCTTGAATTAAGCTACTTAGTTAAATCTGGAGGTGACAAAGGGTTTTTCTGACTTAAAATGGAGACAAAGGTAATTCTGCCCATTACCCCAGGTTAACAGAAAAAAGGTTTATTAGTACCCCAGGATCGTGAGTAAGAAACTATCATTTGCAAGAAATCAAAACCCTTGGTCTATGTCATGCACAAGTTGGGAGCCTGAAATCGTGTTACCTGTGTGGAGAGACTTGCAGCTGAGGAATCAACCTACAAAGGGATCTGGTTCTTCACTCGTGCAGAGATAGCAGAAAATCACACAGTAGACCATGTCCCCACAAAGAACTCTCTTTGCTTGGGTAGATCATAATCAAATTGAAAAGTGTGCCATAAAACACACAACTCTGTGTTAGAGCCAACAAATGAAAGAAGTAAAAGCCAGAGCTTTGAAAGAGTAGAATCATGTGAAACACATATTAACAAAATATGTTAAAAATATTCAAGGGGATGAAGGAGGGATTGTAGATTATAAGAGAAGAAAAGAACAGTGGGGGAAATGTGAAGATTTGAAAGAAAATCTGTCAGTAAATTTAGCAATCAAATGATGTTCTATCCCATCCAAGGCTTTAGTAAGTGTTTTGATCTCTGCTGGACACTCATACTTTTCTTCTTTAATTTCCTGCTTGTCTTTATCGCATATATAAAAGATCCTAAAGGGACCCTTTGCTGGCCTCTGAGATGTTGGTCTCCTCCATTATAAAGTTTTGTGACTCCTTCACCTCTCTTTTTAGCAACACTTATCAGAGCTACAATTGTTTGCTCGGTGTCTGTCTTCAGTGTATAACCGTAATGGCATTGGATTCTTACCTTCCTCTCCAGTGCTCGGCTAAGTGATTACCACATGGGATTTTCGACAAGGCAGCTAGTCTAGCCCCCTACCATCATCTCAGCTTACCTCTGCTGTCTCAAGTAATTATTAATAGTCTCTTTACTGTTCTTCACCCAGTTGGAGTAATAGATTGTATAGACACCCTAATTATTGGACGATGGATGTATTGAACCAAAATGCCTAATTCATTATCTCCCTCCATTCCTATTCTTCATATCTTATTGAGACTCCTGGTTTATTTAATCATTCTTCTTTTCTTCTAATTTATAAACTCTCCAAACCTAATTTAATTTATTTTTCTTTCTAATTTAGTTTAATTTCTCACTTGAGGTGACTTATACTGAGCTCCTTCTAGTTATTCTTATTTTTCCCTTCCCTACAACCTTAGAAATCTCTGGGTCTGAAACAATCTGTTTGATTTCCTTGCCTCTTTACCTGCATTGTTATATTTTGTGGTAGCTTTTTTTCCCCTCTAGCAGCAAAGTGAGTTGATTCCACTGCAAATTAGAATCTGGCTTATAAGTTTTTTAAAATATGGTAAAAGGTGAAAATGTAAAAAAAGAAGCAAATGTACATTGTGTTTCTTATATGTAAGGCATATAAGGTGTAATTATTAAAGCTATGGATACATAATAGAATTTAGCCATATTTCTAGCTTGTTTATATCTAGCTTGCCTCCTATATCTATATAGTATGTGTTCTAAGGAATCAAAATGGCATTGAGATCAAGGATATCTGAAAATTTTGTCACTGGAAATAACCAGTTTATGTATTTTAATATGAATATATTAGAAAAGTCTCAGTTTTACTGAGATTCTGTGATTTCTACCTTAGAAAATCTCCTTACTTCATTTCCAACCATCCGTGCCACTGTGTGAAAGTAACCATCCTAATCCCAGTCCTCATTGCTCCCACTCTGTTTTTCCTATCCTTCTACTGACATCTCTATGCTTAATTGTTGTCTTGTTATTGACTATTGATAGTTTTAAAACTTTCTGTCCTCTCTCCTTGTTACCTGTTAGCTTGATTCCTAGATGATTCTTAATTTGGCAACTATGAAGCCTTTAGCTCTTCAGTTCAGATGAATTCTCGTCAGTGTAAATCCTAATCACAGTCCAACTGAAGTACCTTAGACTAATCATCATCCTAATATCCAGGACATTTAGCAGACTCAATTGATTTTTTGTGTGGCTAAATTCTTTGTCTCTGTCTCAAATGTCTAAAAGAACAAAAAGCAATAATAGTTCAATAAGACATGTTTTCTCCTTGGAATTTAAAGTTCACAATTATTTAGCAATACAGTAATGTGCATTTTGTTGTAGTAATGTTAAATGAAGACCATCACTGAAGAACAGCTTAAATTCACCCAACTGAGGAGATTCTATTCCTAGATCCTACTCTTCTGCCAGTAAGAAACATAAGCTGCAACAAGAAGGGTTGAAACTAGAGACTGCCAAGTAATCTTTGGCAACTACGTGGGCTACATCTAGGTGTACTGAAAAGAAGGGCCATATTTATATGGAATAATATTCATTTAACTCAAATATCTATGCTATTATGCTTCCTTGTTCTTATATTAAATGTTTGTTATTCTCTATGTAAGAGGCAGCATAAAGCAGTGGAAAGAGCATTCAGATCAACTGGAGTTGTAATTGACTCTAGTAGTTGCTAGGAGTGTGACCTTTGGCAAGTCACTACATTTATCGGAGCCTATGTCTTCATCTGTAAAATGGGAAGAACAACACTAACTTCACTGAGTTATTAAGGTAATGAATAAAAAAAGATATTCTAAGTACCTGACAGAACACTTGGCACAAAGTTGGCAGCTATTTAAAACAAGTTTTCCTTAAGGATGTTGTTCCATATTTCCTTTTGCTTATCCACATGTACAGGGTCTCAGTGTTCCAAATTGTAAAAGACAGTGAAAAGGATGTTTATTTTAGTTTTTGAAATATGGAAGGAGGCTGGTTTGCCAATAGGAGTCGGCTATTTAGATGAGTCTATTTGATTTCAGGATGATGTCCAGCCTCGTCCTTCAGCAGCCTGAGTACTGCTTGTTCCAGAAGGGCATTGCTGAAAGAGTGGAGTCATGCAAAGTCAGGTGTGGGTGCTTCAAGAAATCAATGCCAGGACACAGTTTTGGAAACATGGTCATCCAGTAACATTTATTACTATTCCGTGCAAAGCAACTCAACCAGACAGTGTGAGGTGATGCAAAAGAACAGATCAAAGAATAGAATTTTACAGTATCAGAAACATTTATGTCTGGACTATCAAGGTTTTTAAATATTAAAGATTACACTCCAGTGCCTTAGCTTTATGGATGAAAAAACTGGGGCCTAGAGAAGCTAAGTAACTTGCCTACATTAACAAAGTCAGCTTTGTTTACTGAAATTAGTACATTTACCACCAAACTCTTCTGTGACACAATTTCTGTTCTTTGCAAAAATTTAGAGAGCTTGTCTAAACAACAACTCAAAAAGATGTATAACTTGATACAATCACTTTGAGTTTAGAAAGAAAATTAACTTACTGTAAAAATTCTGTTTCTTATAAAAATGTTTGGAAAGACCACAAGTTACTCCCTGATTTGGCTGGGAAGTATTCCTGACACCAAAATGGGAAGCGCTTCCTCTAGAGGATGAGTATCCCTGGAAGTAACGCTGAAGTGATCGAAATGACTGGATTCAGGGAGAATGGAAGCGTGAGAGCCTTGTGTAAGATCATAATCTTGGCAGCCCGTAGGTGTAACCCATAGAAACGTGTAAGGGTGTGCTGGGATTAGGAAAAGAAGGCAAGATTAGAAGTTAGAATGCAGCCAGGCATGGTGGAGCACGCCTGTGATTCCAGCACTTGGGAGGCTGAGGCAAGGGAATAAAGGCTCTGGGACCTATCTGTGGTTTTTTTTGTTTTTTAATTTGCTTTCTGAGCTCCCTAGGATTTTTAATAAAACTGTGTGAAGGTATCATTTCACGATATAGGAGAAAACATTTTCTTCTAAAAGTTTTTAAACATAAAATTTTAATATCCCCCCACCAAAAAAATGACGTAAAGGCCTAATAAGTCAGCTGGGACTCTAGTTTAAATTTGTCTTAACTTTTTAAAATTTTTATAGGAAAAGGGTAAAACCTAGCTCTGACTCTTGAAATTCTTACTGAAATTTCTACTCTCTTTATCTTCTGGTTACTTCATAGATGCTAGTTTGTAATTTGGAGAAATGAAGGAAGAATCTGTACTTATAAAATGTACTTTTATAAAATTCTTGAATTAACTGTGAAATTGTTATTTTTTTCCTTTCAAATTCCATTATTTTTTTCATTTTATAGGTTATTCCAGGTCCAGGAAAAAAAGGTAGTTGTATTGTGGAATATAGGAAAACTGCGCACTTCAGAGTTACAATTATAGGGTCACCAGAGTAGAGCTGAAGTTTCTGGTAATGAAGCACTCCAGCACATGTAAAAGGTCTATCTAGAGTTCTCCCGGCTCTGGGTATAACATTTATTAGTAATTCCATCATATGTGCCTGTAGCCCACAGTCTGCCTGTAGCCTTGGTATATTTTCTCAAGGTTTTTCTAAAACTGTCCCAAGAACTGTCACACGGGCACCTTCCTCATCAGACCTCCATGCACCACCTCCATTGACAGTAGCCTCAAGAGATCCTCAGGGTGGGGTCACACAGTTTCTGGAGAAATCCAGAACCCCAGCAGACTCCACACTGGTGATGTTACTCAACCACATGACAGCCTCTAGGAAGAGGGACGCTTTTCGTTTGTGATGGGCTCTGCCCGTGTGAAGCTCTGCCAGGCTCAGCAGGGTGCCTGCCCAACGTGTCACTGGACACTCGGGCCACTGCGTGTCCCTCCAATGCTGACTTCCGTGTTCTTCTTCCAAGCGAAATTGAACTTCCTGCTTTTCAGGCGCGTGCCAACATTCCCCCAATCAACTGTCAATACGTCATTCTGCCCGCCCCTTCAAACTCCACCCCCCAAACCTAATAAAAGCCTACAGCTCCTTCGTCTGTCTCAGAGGAATTTTGCACTCTTCAGCAGCTCTCTCATGCCCACAATAAAGGTTTTTTTCTTTTGTTTTCTCTTTCTGTTCTTCTCTACAACACCAAGGAAAAACCTAACAATTTGGCCACTCTGTACTAGGCCGGAATGGGCTTTTCCTTCCACTTTCCAGGTCCAAATAATGTCCAGGCCCAGAGAGAAGAAAAATGCTCCCCTCTCAGCTAAAAAATAAGATGTCTTAAATTCATATTGCCTGTCCCAGAATCTGCCCCCTTCAGGCTTCTTTCAATGAGACTTTTTTTTTTTTAAGAAACCTGTAATTTCAAGGTGTGTTCTTGTTTGTGAGCTCCAGGGAAATGGAATACATATAGCAAAATGAAATGGCTAGTGTCAGAAACTCTGTTTCATTCAGACACCCATGGTGCTACCGTAAGTGCCACTTACTCAGGGTATGATTGGTCATAGGCACCATATATTGTGGCTTTCAAATTTTAGCATGCATCACTATTACCTGGTACGTTTATTAAAACAAAAGATTACTGAACCCCAGTTCCAGATCTTCTGACTCAGGAAGTTGGGCAAATAGCCTGAGAATTTGCATTTGAACAAATCCCCAGATGACAGTGATGCTATTGGGCCAACAACTACATCCAACAACAATTGGATGTACAATAATGAACCTAGAGGGGCAACAGAATGCAGTAGTGCAACATCTGAATGTCTGAATTATTGCTCGATGATACACACTGCTCCCACAAATATCACAGAGTAAGGGTATATTTGGCCAAGGAGTATAAAGCTATATTTCAGTAAGTTGAAAGTTACTTTTATCTTAAAAATCGACAGTACAGAAATTCCATCTCACTCCAGAAAGAATGGCTATCTTCAAGAAATTAACCAATAACAAATGCTGGCAAGGTTGTGGGGAAAAAGGAACCCTTCTCCACTGTTGGTGGGAGTGTAAGTTGGTACAACTACTATGGAAATGAGTATGGAGATTCCTCAAAACAAAACAAAACAAAAAACTAGGGGTTCCACTTAACCCAGCTATTCCTTCTAGGTATCTTCCTGAAAGAGTTAGATTACCACAGCAATATATGAATATCCATGTTTATGGCAACACAGTTTATAATATCTGAACCTTGGAAACAATCCATATGTCCATCAACAGATAAATGGATAAAGAAAATGTATTTATGAACATTGGAGTACTATTCTGACTACTATTCTGTCAAATGGAACCCCTAGTTTTTTGTTTTGTTTTGAGGAATCTCCATACTCATTTCCATAGTGGTTATACCAATTTGCACTCCCAGCAACAATGCAGATGGGTTCCTTTTTCCCCACAGCCTTGCCAAGGATAAGCCTGAGCTATTTTTAGGTAAATGGATACACCTTGAGACTATAATTTTATATGAAATAAATCAGACACACAAGTTTAAGTATTGCATTGTTTCTCTTATGTGATAAAACCAAAAGATAAATCAGGAGCAAAATGGAGGATAGGTATTAGGAAGTAAGAAAAACATGCTCAATGAGAAGAGGAACAAGGGAGGGGGAGGAGGAAAGGAAGGAAGAGAAAAGAGATTTTTTTTAAAAGAGAGAATGGAATAAAAATAGAAATGAAGCTTTTGTAAATGAGAAGAGGAAAAAGGGTTGATGGGAGGGGAGATGAATGGGAAAAAAAGAATTAAGTATTTCATGTACAGGTACAAACTCCCTATGACGAGTAAGATCATTACGTGTGACAAATATATGCTAATAAAAAATAATAAATTGACAATATTTCAGGCAAAATGTACACTCTCAGATGGTGAATCATCTCAAAAGCTTCTAAACATGCCAATGGTATCAACAGTATTCAATTTTCACAAGGAACTGACAGTATTTTTTCCAGGCCCATCTAAAACAGCAGTCTGCATGCGATTGTAATAGTGGTTCCTCGTAAGATGTTAGGGGGTGAATTAAATATTTTTGTTTTCTTTAAAGGTCCTTTTCTAATGGCTAATCCTGGATTATCCCAGACTTTTCTCAGGTATAAGTTAAACTCAGAGTAATGACTAGATAATAATGATTTAAATATAAGCTGAATAAATACAGTAGTAGATAACAGAATAGCAAGAAAATTAACGATATAACAATATACTTCATCCTCATATAGTATGATTGTGTCACTTCCGTAACATTATTTATTATGAATGATTTTCTTGGTCTCAAAAGTTATCTAAAAGTTGTAAGCCATGGTACCTAGGAAGCTAAACTCGGGAGAATGAAATGCTTTGGCCTTGTCCTGCAGCTGCTTCAGATGCTGGTTCTTTCTGTTGCTGTTTTCCATCTCTGAGAACTGTGGTCAGTTTCTGTTACACACATGTAAATTTACCATAAGCAAGCAATCAAGGCAGAGAGTTCCTGCTATGCCCCCAGTGCTGACTCTCAGCAGCATTTAGAGCTCAAAGACAGGGTGCAAGATGAGAATGACTTTCTTTATGACTCCTGATCTGTCTAAAGGTTATTGGTAGACAATTGGAAACCAGTGATTCTAATTTTATGCTAAGGGCATTGGCCTTGGCCTCCAGGAGAGCAGAGTCCCTGGGAGCTTTCAATCTGTGCATTGGCAGATTGAAGAGATTGATAATGTTGGGGGAATTATAAGAGATGAATGGGAGCTGTCAAGTGACCCTGCCTGCTCATGAAAATGCCTGCTTTGTAAACAAAGCAAAGCAAAACTTGAGTTGGAGATCATTGCTTTGGTTCTTTCCACCCCAGAAATGAAATCAGATTCCTTCTCATGGCTGGGTCCCAATACTAGCAATCAAATTACTGAGTAGTACATGATCTCAAATAGAAGACAGAGTCTCAAGTGCCCAGTGTCCATTAGCCATTAAATGATATTGCATTAATAAACCCAAGTAGAGGTATGATATTACACTGTAAATGCATTTGGAGGATTTTTATTATCACTCTAACCTAGTAAATGTGCCAGCATCATCTCTTTCAACCCTTGGTAAACTAAGCTAGGTATTTAGAGAGATTAAGTCTTTTAGAACAAGCCTATGTTATCATTTAAGGCATTTGTGCAGTTAGTAGTAATAATTCTCCCTGGGTCTTTAGTGTTTGTCTATAAAATGGAATAGATAGAAAAACAGGTAATAGAGAAGCAGAGTTTATACCAGGGATATGTGTCTGTGTGTGCAGACAAATCGACACACATATATACACGTTTGTCTTAAAATGCAGTGTTATTTTTGTGTTTGTTTATAAATTTTACATGTATTATATAAACCCCTGTGTATTGTTTCACTCAATAGTATGTTTTAACATTTTTTCATATTGCTATTTAGGATAATTTATTTCCTTGTCACTTCTTCATAACAGAATATGGTTATACCCCTCTATTCAGGCCTTATTTGTAAATGTTAGTAGAATTCTTTACATTTTTCATACATATTCATTGTTGATTTATGGGGTGGCTTATTGTTGCATTAGACCATTTTTCATTGCTATAGCAAAATATGTGAGGTTAGGTATAAATAAAAGAGGTTTATTTGGCTCTTAGTTTTGGGAGTTCAAAAGCCACACCCTGACATCTGCTGAGCTCTAGTGAAGGCCCTGTTGGCCGAGTCAGAAGATTGATGGAATCGGGGCAGACCTCATTCGAGAAGAGCTCACGTGGTGACACATGAAACACAGACTGGGAGGGGCCAACTTTGCTCTTTTATAACAATCTCTAAAGAAAGTAACCAGGGCCTCACAAGACCTGCAACAGCTACTTCCAAAGGCAGCACCCCAATGACCTAGTGCCCACTGGCTCCTAAAACTTCTGCACCCCCGCTTAGCACCACCATACTGGGAACCACTCTGCTGGTGCAAGAACCTATGGGGACACCCTTACACATTTCCAAACCATAGCAGCTACCCTTGTAAATGACATCTTATTTTCTAACTGATGGGAAAAGAAACACTACAGATCTTTATATATCAACCTCATGTTAACACTTAAGAATTCTTATTTCTTTTTAGTTATTCAATTTAGGGCTTCTCTTTTATTGACCATTATCTGTAGTGTTTCTGTCAATAATAAGTATCTTTATCTTATTCTTGAATGCTGAATGTAAAGGGGGTGCTTCAAAAGTTTTTCCATTAATATGATTCTTACTGTAGTCTTTTGGTAACTTTACTGAAATAAGGGAATTGCTTTTCTAGTTTTCTTAAAAACTTCTTATTTATAGTTGTTGACCTTCATCAAATTGGTTTTCCACATGTGCTGATTTATCCACATAATTATTCTCCTTTAGATCTGGCCTTTCTAGTATGAACTCTTCTGGAGCTTAATGTACTGTTGTCACTATTTTTCTTTCTAGTATGTTGGATTCACTTGGTTAATATTTTGGTTAGGGATTTTGTGTTTGTTTATGTGTAAAACTGGTCTATAATTTTTTCCTTCTCTAATCAGGTTTGATAATGAAGATGATAGTACCATTTTTAAATGGACTAGATAGCTTTCCCACTAATTGTAGCTTATGGGTTTCTTCTGAACCTGACGTATAAAACTGTGTAGACTTAGCCAATTTCAGAAAACGTTTTAGCCAGGTGTGGTGGTACACACCTTTAATCCCAGCACTTGGGAGGCTGAGGCAGCAGATTACTGTGAGTTCGAGGCCAGCCTGGGTCCTATAGTGAGTTCAAGGCCAGCCTAAACCATGTAGCAAGACCGTCTCAAAATAAAATAAAATAAAATAAAATAAAATAAAATAAAATAAAATAAAATAAAATAAAATAAATCACAAAGTAAAATTTTAAAAATGAAAGTGTTTTTAAAAATCGTTTAAAAATCACTGGTTAGATTTTCTTAATTCCTATTAGTCTATTTGCATTTTCTTTCATCTGGAACAATTTTGAAATTTTGTCTTTCCCAAAACTTGTTTCTATCTCAGCAAGTTTTTCAAATTTACTAATTTGTAGTAATTCATGGTATTTTATTCATAATTTTAAAAAATCTGTTATTCTTTTAGTTATTTTTAAATTTCTTATTGTTCAATGTATTTATTCACATCATCCTTCTTTTTTCTCTTGATCAATCTTTTCATTCAGTTCTAAGTATTTTGAATTTTTCCTGATGATGTTCTCCTTAATTTGTATCATTAAGGGAGATAATGCAATAGAATGAGCAAAAGTTTCAAAAAAGGCACTCAACATGTATGTCATGCATGTGTTAATATTTTTGTAGGTATCCTTTGAAGCTTAAATACATAGAACTACATTGTTTTAACCTAATAGTCTGAGCCCATGTATAGTGGCTGTCATTACACTTACTGTTGCTTTCTTTGGGGGCATCTTTTCACTCCGGCCATTGCTGAACCCACCATCTACACACAGGTATAACTAGCAGTCTCAACTGCACCATGAATCTTTGCTTTCTGCTTCAGGGCTTCTCTGCCACCACTTCTTGGCACCCCTGCAAGTCTCTCATCATTATGCCATGTAGACAAACCAAGAAATGCAAAGGAACCAGTACTTACGGGTTACCCTTGATCAGTGAAGCATAGGAGCCAAAAGACATATAACTCACTCTGCTCTTCCATGAGCAGACAGTTCTGAAGTGTAGTATGTATGAGTCCTTAGAAGTCTGTAGTGGTTTGAGTCCCACTGGCCCACTATGCTGATCAATCTGACACTGTATCCTTGAATTGACTGTTCTTCCTTATTTTTTTCTTCCTGGTCCACTATATCCATTTCTTAGGATTTTTTTCCCCAAAGTAAATTGCCTGCATTTAAGACCTAGGTTCAGATGCTCTTATTTGAAGGAAGCTAGGATAATACACCATGCTTGCTTCCTGGGTTTTATTTTTTTTTATTACATTTTTCTCTACCACCTGTTAACCAGTAAAATTTGCTTCTTCTATTTCTAAAGTTATTCTACTTTTATTCTTTTGATGGCTACTTTTAAGTTATTGAGCCACAAGAAATAACCAAAATTTATCAATATTAGTCTTTTCCCAGAACAAATCAATACTCTTTACTGGCTCTTATCATACTTTAACTTATATCAATATAATCTCATG
This sequence comes from Cuniculus paca, assembly GCA_004365215.1. NCBI lineage: Eukaryota > Metazoa > Chordata > Mammalia > Rodentia > Cuniculidae > Cuniculus > Cuniculus paca. Next base: position 5,640 of record RJWT010012984.1, on the reverse strand, counting down.
CTCTTATTTCTTTCATTTACATTTTAATTCCAGACATATATATTGAGTGGGTTTACCTATAGTAATCTCTCATTTTGACATTAATAAAGCCCACAGTTCTTTACTCATTCATTGTATCTCACGGCAAGTGCCTGGATTCATCTCTCTTTTTATTAAAGCATGATCAAAAATAGTTATTTTAAAAATATAGGTAAGAAATTTTCTGAAATGTTTACTTCTCATCATATTTAAATTATAGCTTACCTGAGGGAAAAAGATTCCATGTTTAAATGTATTACTGTCTCTCTGTCAGACAGAAGCTTTCTTTCTTTCTCTCAGTAAATATATTTTGCTCTTAACCTCTGTTGTTCCTAAAATTCATTCTTCGATTTTAGAGAACACGAACTCGTACCGGACACCTAGTACGTTGGGAGTTTCATTCCCCTGTGTCACTCCCTCCTGAACCAAACTAGAGAGCAAAAAATATTTAACATGTCTGCCTTTGTCGCTACCACTCTTTATCCGTCTCCTTTCCATTAGTCGTCCTGCCTGAAAAAGTGGCAGTATGCTTTCTCCTTTCTTGTACACCATAATCCTGCACAAAACTTCCCAGTGTATTCCAACCCTAAAATAAAAAAGCTAAAATACCAGTGTGGGCCTCCGAGAGCCTGCGTGGCTTGATCTCCTGATCAGTCTTAACCCTACATCTGGTTCTTCCCACGTGCGCTGCCTTGGTCACATCCTCCTTGAGCCTCCACGCGCTGTGCCCTGGGGCCTTCCCCATGGTTATTAAAGCGTAATATTGGGTTCCAAAAACGCATTCCTCTACTTTTTTACTGTAGATTATTATTTTAGCATAATAGTAGCCAGCTGTGCATCTCAGTAGCTTTGCCTGAGGGATATAGGAAGCAATCTTTGTGTTTACTCATTCATTACAGCAAAACACAAGGCGTGTGCACATATGCAAAATTGTTAAATCAGGATTTTCACCCATGTGATGTGTCATTTAACAGATTTTGTGTATATTTACCTGAGCATCACAGAGGGCACAATACACCCATCATTCTAGGATTTGTTTTTTAAAAAGTTTCCTTTTGATTTTTCTGGTAGAAGTAGCCCAATTCAGTATATTGGCACATGAAAAACCAGATTTGCAAATTTTGGAGAAGGTCAAAAGTGAATCATGATTACTCATACATGGATAATGAAGATGATCCGTTCTGGTAAAATACATGTTTTTGTAACGGAAGAGTGGTGTGGGTGGATGATGATGATGATGATTTCCTTGATGCTGGCCAAAATTTCTGTGACAGTGAAATGGAGAAAGAATCAACTGATACACAGGGAATACAGACCTCCTGGATTCAGATGACAAAGAAAGCAGCAATGTATTTAATTAGTTGAAATGTTGCAGAATGGTCACACAACCAAATGGAATGATCCAGTGTTAGAACTAGATCAAAAAATATAGTGAGTGTCTTAGCAGGGGTGAAACATAATGGATAGAACGCCAGCATTACCATTCAGAGTTGGTGATTGTAATAGATGAAATGCTACAAGATGCTGTGAAATACACAAAGACTGAAATACAAGTAAAAATGTCTGTATGCACCAATATTCATATTAAAAATGTATATATTATGTATGACACCTCACTAGCTGAACTGAAAGCATTCATAGTTCCTCTGTACTTAGCAGGGATTTCTCTTGGTAGTTGCAGGAATGTAAAAGACTTACAGAAAATTGATGGATCAAAATATCAGATAAAGACCTGTAGATGCAAAGATTTGTATATGCAAAGACTTACTATGCTCTCAGTGTAGAAATTTATCTTGGAACTCAGCCATCAAGTCCTTATTCATACAGTAATAAACCAAATGATGTTGTGAGCAGATTTGTTGCTCCCATTTCCCAAACTAATCAGAATGCAAATTCAACAATTGGTTTACTAGCTTCCAATTGATGCTACATTTGCTAACAGAGCACAAGTTGACCAGCACAGGAACTGTACACAAGAACAAAGCAGAAATTCCAAATGAAATGTTGCAATTTCAAAACAAAGAATTGTATAGTACAATCTTTGAATTTCAGAAAGATTTACATTGGCCTTGTATATGGCAAAGAAAAATAAACTGTTACTGCTGATGTCAACATTGCACCAGAATGGAAATATTGATAGAGAAACCTTGACAAAATGGAAGCCTGAGACAGTTAGCGTTCCACAGCAAAACCAAAAGCAAAGTAGATGTTGTTGATGAGTTATGCAGCAACTATGATGTTACTTGAAATGCAAAGCATTGGCCATTAGTTGTGCTTTACTCAGTATTAAACATGTGGCATAGTTTGATAGTTTAAAGAAAATAACAAATTCAAAATACCACGGAGAAATTTTCTTAGAGGATTGAAACTAGAACTCATAAGAGATCATTTATCGCAGAGGAAAAACAAAATGTTTCTACCCAGAGAACTACACAAAAATATTGTGAACCACTCTGGTAAGCTGACATATGAACAGGTAGATGCAGCATCCCAAAGACCTATTATGACAACAGAAAAACCAAAAAGATGTATCTGTGCCCTATGAGAAAGGACAGGAATACAAAGCATATGTGCTATCAGTGTAAATGATACTTGAGTATGGAAAATGCAATTTTCGTGTAGGAAGACTGCTTTGGATATGACAGTTGAAGCAAAGATTATTTCTGTGGTAGACTTTTGTTTGTGTTTACACTGGCTCGTGTAGGTTTTTATTTCTGATATTATCTCTCAGGTTTTGTAAGCAAGTACATGGCTGATGTGAAAATGTTGATGGTTATTCTAAATGTGCAATACATGTTAAGAATTTGATACTTTATTTTATCGATATTTTATGTTCCTGTTAACATTGCATAATATAAGAACCTCCTGACAAAATGGCAAGACCAGAGAGATGTCAAATATGTCCTACAAAAAGGCCAGGGAAGCAAAATACAGGTGCGATCAGTGTAAGCAATACATGTGTATAGAACTTGCTGTTGTCATGTGTTAAGACTGCCTTAGATGTGACAAATGAAATAAAGATTATTTTTGTTGTAGAGTGCTGTTGGCATTTTCATTGTAGTTCACATAGAAATTTATTTTTTCTTGTTCTTTTTTAGATTTTGTACACCAAAAACCAGTTGATGTTGAAAATTGTGATGCTTTTTTAATAAACACTCAATAGATATTAAAAATGCAACAGTTTATTTTTGTGATTTTTTTCACATTAAGCACTCATTGGTTAATATGGTAAAATTCATAAAATTAAAATAAATAAGTCATCAATAGAAATATTCTAAAGAATAAGTGTGGGATTGATACCCCCATGCTTATGGCCCTTTATGACCAAAAAACGTGTTATGCTCTGTGGGTTTTAACAATTTTTTAGGAACACAGTTTAGGAGACATGGACTAGGGAATAAATATTACTGTTCTTTAGACAAGTCAAGTACTGTGGGGATAAAAGGCAGTTGCCCTTTAAATAATTAGAAACAGTTAAAAGTCTTAACAGCTAAAAAGATTTAGGCTTGAATCCTAGCCCCTAACTTGCTATGTAATACTGGGAAATTTTCTTAATTTCTGTAGTCCTTCTTACACTTATAAAATAAGTAACAGTGTCCTGTCCTTTTACAATTCTAATCTGTTCACAATTTAAAGAATTAAACTGTTTTATCCTTTTTAAGAACTAATCAAGAGTAGTTCGAGTACTTCCAGTTTCCTTCTTGCTGTAATATAATTTATGATACACTGTAGACATCTTTTCTATGTATTGGCAAATTGTATACTTCTTTCTAAGTTTGGATCAGCTTACAGTATCCCATCCTCTGTGCTTTCGGTGTCATCAGACACCTCCAAGACTTGAGGTAGTATGAAGTATTTTTGCCAGCATCACTTTCTCTGAGACATCATCATCTTTTTCATTACAACTTCTGTTCTCATTTGTGTTAAATCTGCCTCTATGATAGGAAGAAGACTGGAACTATTCAAACTACTCTTGATTGATTTCTCTTGTCTTAAAAAGAATGAAATATTTTAATTCTCTTTTATGCTTTCCATTACAGTATGCTAACTTGCCCATTTTGCAAGGTTTTTAATTTTAGTATACATTTATAACAAAGAATAGGGGAATTTTAGGTTTTGACAATTTTTTGTCATGAAACAATTGTAATTCTTCCCTCTGATCATGAAGATTGTTACTGGACCCAAGTCTGTCTTCTTGCTACATGACAGGTCAACTAAATTGAGAGAGGAGGTGTTGAGTAAAGAAGTTGATTTTATTCAAGAAGTCACTGATGCAGGAAAGAGAGGACTATTGTCCAAAGTCCATGTTGTTCCTCAGGGCCAGTGAGGAGTTTCAAAGTGGACACTCAGAGGAGTGAGGACAGAAGAAGGCAAATGAAATCAAGAAGTTGTTTGTCAACTGCAGGCCACAAACATCGTAAGGATGGGCTGCCTCTGGTGGAAGCCACCCAGACCTCCCAGGGTTTCTGGAACTCATTTCTTGTTAACGTGCTTGGCCATTTTAAGCTGCCTTAGGAGCTTCCTGATACCTCTGTGCAAGAATGTGGGCTGCTTAAAGAGTATATTTGTACCCACTCTGTGTTCCATGACATTACTGTTGAGCTATTAAGATTTAGCAAGCCTCTATCTTCCAGAGCTAACAAACTTCAATATGGCGTTAATGCAGCGACAGTATCACTCTGCATGGCTTCAGCTCACATAGTCATTTCAAAGTCCTACGCTACCACACAAAGCAGACTGGTTGCATGCTGAGAAATATATTTTACAGGATTGTTGGGCAGATTAAATGAAGCAGTGCATATCAACACTGACTATCAGATCTGGCGTGTATTAGGCTGCTAATGAATGTTGTGTATTTATGGGACTGTTACCAGTTGGCTTATGCATCATGAATTTGGGGGAGTTGACATTGTTATTTATGACTTACTTTGAAATTATAACTAGATACACTATTAATTGTTGGAAATTTTTTAAAAGTATATATTCCAAGCTAAAAATTCAAATATTTTCTACAGAACTACAGAAAAACAATTGCAATAACTGTGTCCCCTCTCCAAAACAATCCACAAAGTATGAGTCATTTATAGAGGAGGAACAGTACATTATGGGCACATGCATCAAAAAAGTATTAAAAGTATTCAAATATATTACAAATAAGATATTATTTCATTTCCTTATTTTTCATCTATTTTTGAGTTTTCTTCTTTTAAAAAGTGTCAAGTTCTTTTAAAATATGCCTTCAGGAATTCAAGAATGAATATTACATAGGCTTTTGGGGGCCCTATTAGTGAAATTGACTATAATGAGTACAGAGAGGTGGATTTTCTATGGAATCAGCAAGACTGATTCTTACCTGGGGACCGAGAATCCAAGAAAAGCAATTGAAATAAAGAGAGCAGTAATTATGGACCTATTACCTATTGGCCCTATATTGAAACTAGAAGCTAACAGTACCCATGGAATGAGTCTTTTCACTACATAATCACATGTTTTGTAATAAGGCTGCCAGCTGATAAGTGAGAACTTTTTTCAAGGAAATTTGTGAGTTTCAATGCCCTTAAAAAACAATGTATCTGTTATGAAATCTAGGTAGGCCGGGAACTGATGGATAAGCTGAGCTTC